>PVJH01024269.1:0-33374 GCA_004026705.1 Nesogale talazaci | reverse complement strand
GGAAATCTTGCCATATATCCTCGTGGAGATGAGAAGCTACCTCCCATCCCAGTTGTAGGGAGTTAGTCTCAGAGACAACGAACCACAGACAAGACAAAGTGGCAGCGTCCGAGGAGCTGGAGGAGCTGGAGTGGAAGCAACATGGCCTTACCCTGATGGAACCAGACCTCTAAAGCTGGAGAAGCCACATGGAGACCCCTGCCAGCACTGAGTTGCTTCTACCACCACTGGATGCTGTTGATGGACCCTGAACCCTGGAAATGAGGAGCCATGGGGAGACCCCGCCAGCGCTGTGACTCTGCACCCACTGGCCTGTGACTTCGTGAGTTGAAAGGAGACTTTATAGACTTGTATCGGGTATATGGGCTAATATGGGACTTATGACCTTGAACTGAACTGGGCTGGGATGCTTTCTCAATATCCCATTCCTCTTGTATATAAACCTTTTCCTTATATCCATATGCATGTCTATGGATTTATTTCTCTAGTCTACCCCGACTAACACAGTAGTTATAGCCAAAATGTGCTCTGTGGTGGTGCAATGCATTACCGGTTGAGCTGCTAACTGCAATGCTACCACCACATAGTCCGAAGGAGAAAAGTGAGGTTTTCTACTCGACAGTTTAATAAACCCACAAGGGCAGTTCTACCCTGTCCTATAGTTGTGAGTTTGATTGTTTTTGTTTTGTTTGATTCTTTATTTACAGGCAAAACATTGCAAAATTGCGAGTTTTCCCTTCTCATCCTTTAATAAATACGCACGGAACATTGTACCAGTCAGAATTGCTTTGGGCTGGATGCCTCAGAAACCCTAACAATGTCTAAGCAATTCATACATTTAATTTCTTCATAAAACAAGATATCTGTGATAGGAAACTCTCGGCTTTGATTCAGGTTCTCGTTGCTGCCATCTTGCCAAGTCAGTATCTCGATGCCCTCGTATTGAGAATCACCTCCTCAGAAGGGGGTGAGGAGGTTTCCCATGGGGCAAACCCTCCAGACCTCAAAGGCTGGCCCAGGTTTTGTGACTGTCTCCTCTCCCTCAAGAGAGAAGCTATCTGCAATCTGAGGTCTAGCACCAAGCAATTGCCGGATAAACAAAGAGTTCTCCAAAAGGATTCTGTTGATGGATGAATAACAGAAACAATGCTCAAATGGTTGGTTCTCAGAGGTGGTCGCCTGGCGTCCTGCAATCCTTGCTTCCCTTTGTGTCCACTTGCTCTCTCTCAAGGTTGCCCGAGGCACGGGGCCTTTTGCACTTTCCACACAACTGCCCCAGGCCTTCCCAATCCAACCTCGCGCCCTGCTCTCTGGGACTGCCCCCAAAGCGAAGCCCAGAGCCGCTCTGAGCCCCGGCAGCCACCAGCATCTCTGCTGCCATCTCATCCCTTTGCCAACCCTCGCCTGACTTGTTAGTCCAAGGGAACCTTTTCCTAATTCAAGAGACAAGCCTTCTCTCACCAAACTTCAGTCTACCAAACGCTACTGATGTCCCACGCGATTTCGATTCTCCTAATTGCTTACACTCCGGACCCCAACTCGCTCAGACTCAGAGCAACCCTAAAAGACAGGGCAAAACTGTGGGTTTCTGAGGTGATAAATCCTTATGAGAACAGAAAGCCTCCTTTTTCCCACCTAGAGCATCTGGGAGGTTTGAGCAGCCAACCTTGGGATTAGCGTACAATTTGTAATCCACTACGACACCAGCAGCAAACGAATATATTCCAGCTCATGTCTACCAGAGTAGGCGGTTTAATTGTTTTTCAAAGCACATCACCAGTCGTTCTTCCAAGATACTGCCTGGTAGACTAGCACCTCCAAATTCCTAGTTAGCATCAAACATGTGACTGTCAGCCACGCCCTGAGAGCAGCGATTCTCAAACTTTTTGAACAGGGGACCAGTTCCCTGTCCCTCAGACCATTGGAGAGCCAGACTGTAGTTTAAAAAAAAAAAAAAAGCTATGAACAAATTCACTGTGGGCCCGGGATGAATCAGCAGCTAAGCAGGACAGCAGTGGCAACACAAACACCCAGAGGGCCAGATAAATGTCCTCGGCGGGCCGCGTGTGGCCCCAGGGCCATAGTTTGAGGAACCCTGCCCGAGAGACTCCTGAGTCAATGGGAGATAGGGCAGTGGACAGAAAATAAATAATGGGGAGAGAGAGAAACATCAATTCATATCTTAAAGTGCTATCCCATGTACATCGTCCATTGCTTGATCAGGAATTTTGTTCTTAAATCTCAGAAGAGATCAGTCCTTGAACAATGCCTTCCCGGCATCTTTCTCTGCTCTCAGTTCAAGAGCCTGATTCTTTCCTTATCCACGATATGGAACTATGTTGTCACCTGCACCAAGAAACCTGGATGTTCAGCAATTAACCTTAAGGTCACTGGTTTAAATCAACCAGCTGTTCCCGGGGAAGAAAAAGAGGCTGGTTATTCCTGTAACAATGTACAGTCGCTAAACCCCCTAAAAAGGGTCCCTCTGAGTCTGCATTTGACTCACTGGTAGCGCATTTACCTGTCTATTATTCCATTCCTGTTTTTTTCTGAACCCAGCCCCTTGGACTACTTCACATTTCACTAGGTGCTTCCTCAGGAAGAGAAGAAAGAAGCGGGGCCGTTCACATTCCTCCCTTCATTTGCTGATCTCTTTGTTTCGCGCCAGGAAGCATTTCTGCAACTCGGCTGGCATATTCAGGCACCTTCCGGAGAAAACCCTCCTGTCAATTCCACTCCATTTACTGGCATCCACAGTTGAGTGAGCTGTTTAAGTGGAGTTGTTATGGAATGAAATGCATTGGAATTTGCATGACATAGTCTTTCAATTATTTATGGTTTGGGGTAACCCATATCAGTGACTTCTCCCCTTTACTCTCCTGAATCATCAAGAGAAAGCTGAAGGAAGAGTAACTCAGCACTTTTTGTAAGGCCTGGTGGTGATTACTGCTTACTGTGCTGAACTCATCTTCATTAAGTGCTCTGTGCTTGGTTCCTTATGATAGCCTTCCAGACCTTTGAAGATCTTCGGGGTCTAGGGCCACCACTCAGTGGAGATAGCAGCCACCAAGTGTGAGTTGAGAGGTCCCACCAGGTACCAGCTGATCTCCCCTCCTGAAGTCTCCAATATCGAGGTCACTTTGTCAGCTGCTTTCAGAAAAAGTCTTAATTAGTTATCATTGGAGTGGTGCTTGTAGGGAGAGCTGGCTCTGGAGAATGTTCCCGAACCTTCTCCCACATCCACTTAACTAACCATCACCTCAGTGGGTTCACAGAGCCAGGTCCTGAAGGGCAGAGGTTTTTTTTAAATAGAGTCAGGACTATCCTATTAATTGTAAAAGGATGGGGTCAATTGTCTCTTATTAAACAAGCTGACTAATAAATGCACACAGGAACTCGGGGGGTGGGGGGTGAGTAACAAAAGAGTCCCTGACTTTAAAATACAAACAAAATTACTGTCTTCCGTCGCCTCCCCCCCCCCCGCCCCCCGTGAAACTCGGGGGCTAAGAGCAAAGAGAACAAGTTATTCATCCCTTTATTCCATGGATGAAGTTAATCATCCAGCCTATACACTGAAAGTATGCGTCTGCACACCACCCATTTCCATACACACTTTACACAAGCATTGTAGTGCTTTTACATTGATTTTGTCTGTTTTCTTTTTGTTGTTGTTGTGGGTTTTGTTTGTTTGTTTGTTTTTGTTTGGGCATCACTGCCTCTGGTGGTCGTGGGCGCTACCCAGTGCTGCTCCTGAGAGCAGCTGCTGGATTTGAACTGCCAAGGCCGCAAGCAGAAGTCCTGCACTCAACCACTTATGCCACCGGGCACAGCCCTGTCTGTGTTCTTAAATAACCACTTATCATTAAGATGATGCCAACTCATGGCAGCAGCATGTGTGGCCAGCAGAGCGGCGCTGCAGGGGCTTCAGGGCTGGAATGTTCAAGCCGGCGTCCAGGCCTTTCTTCTGATGGGCCTCGGAGGGAACGCACGCCTCCATCCTTCCAGTGAGCGATGAAGTTCAAAACCTGCTCTTGTCCCACCCAGCGAATCCTTTTTCAAATATGAGTTTACAGTGCCTATTAGGGGACTAGAAGACCAACAGCAAGTTCCAAAATTGAGAAAAGAAATCAGAACTTAAATGTAAACAGAGGACTATTCATTAGCAACTCCCTTTCCCTAGAGCAAGTCATGGAATGGATAACTGACTGACATTTGATGTTTCAGTTTATGTGCAAAACGAAAAACAATGACACATGTGGCCTGCTCATTAGCAGGTGTGTCAGTGTAAGAAGCCATGAGAAATCTAGCCAAAGTCCATTATAAGTTTTTCATTTAAAAATTTTTTCAGGCTGAGCCCTGGTGGCATAGTAGTTGAGTGGGACTGCGGCCCATTGGCTTCGCTGTTCAAATCCGGCAGCAGCTCTACAGGAGCAAGCCTAGGTAGCTCCCACAACCACCAGAGGGCAGTGATGCCAAAAATTATTTTCAGCGTGTATAGCTCAGTGGTAGAGCATTTGATTGCAAGTATATTAAATTATCTATATTTTATATATCACCCTCCAGCCTGTCTTATGTCCATTCCCCATCTACAATTCCATTTTGCATATGTGCACATGCGTTCATCTATGAATTCAGACCAAGTCACCGCTGACATGCAGACCAGTTACATGTGCATTGTGGCAATATAGTTAACACAAAGACATTTAAAAATATGTCTCAGTGCTAAGTAGCAAAGAACTGTACTGTGTTCATGTGATAGAGGCAAATAAGGCTAGCATATGTCACAATTACCCATATATTAATGCAGGATCAAATGCTCCTGAAATTGAAAAGATCTTTTAATGGCCATGCTTATAATCTAGCAGTCAAAATTATTTGTTATTGACATTAATATAATGATTATACCTTTAATTTTCTAAGATGCTATTAGCCAAGTACATCTGAGCAATCTGTTATTAGGTTAGAAATGGCAGATCTTGACCAGCATGTTTGCAATGATAGATCATGTTGAAGTTAGAGATTTCAGTGGGGTCTTGGGATTAGAAGCTTCCAGTCTAAATCTGATTAAAAGAAAGACCTGATGATATACTTCAGAAATCAGCCAATGGAATGGTAGGGTTTCCTGTCAAACTGATTGCAAGTAGCACTTCATCCTGTTACACAAGGGGTCCCCATGTGTTGGGGTCTAGCTTTGTGGCAGCCAACAACAGTTAGAAAACACTCCAATGTCTGGAAATGTTTTATTTTGCTATGACGCCCTACAATTCCTTTGACAGATCATATATGAGTTTACCCTCTAGAAATTTCCTGTGAATATTTCTAGAGAGTAAATCAATAGAAAATTTGCTTTCACTTTCATTAAGAAGAGTTTTTTTTTTAACTTTTTTTGTTTGGGCACAAAAGTTCAGATTCCAAAGATTCCTTCCTACACGTTTTTTTTTTTAAGTCTGCACTTGTCTGTTATGATTAAAATAATTAGTGTCACTAAGGCATACACATGAACATCTTGAATTGGTAAATGGTGCTATTTGCAGACTTTATAAAATTTAAAATCTGTCCTGCCCTCAATAAGCGTCACATAGGTAGGTCTACAGTAAAGAGAGCCCTGGGGACACAACATTTAAGCCCTTGACGGCTGATGGGTTGAAAGGTATGTGCTATATACATCCATACACGACCATATACATACATACATGCACAGAAAAAGAGAGAGAAACTCTGCGCCACTTAACAACATAGGTGTAGATTGGTGCTAACCGCATCACACTCCTGTGAGAAGTCCCCTTAGAACTGATTAATCGGTAACATCATGGAGGATTGTTACAACATTATATAACTGCCAGATTACATCATTACATAACTGCCAAACCAAGTTGACACACAACCTTAACAGTCATATTTCCTATGTTATCCAAAAGCAATGGAAGAAAACTTGTAAGTGACCATCTAAGGGATGACATCTCACTTTGAGCAGAAAAGAAGCAAGTGTCATGAAGCAAAGGAGTCTCTGGAATGAGTGGGTAAGTGCCACCCTCAGTCAGCAGTTCAGGGGCCTAGGGAAGCAGGCCCGAATGGGATTCTGATCAGGCAATGCGAGATGACGGCAAGCAACAGCCTCAAGCTCAAGCAAGGTGTATACCAGCAGAGTGGCGAAGCAGGACGCAAGCTCCAGCAACGCAATCCGGGGGTTGGCTGTCTCCCAGGTGGTGTAGCTCACCAGGTGAGGCAGAGAACTGTCTAAAGAAGCCACGTACTGGTCCCGTCACCACAGAGCAAGAGAGGGAGGGGCGGGGCTTGTCAAGATTTATCTCTTTACCATCCATTCAGGCTGTGACTGTATTAATCCCCCAAGTTCCTGTTGGCCAAGTGGGCATAATACACCTACCTATAACAGATTGGATGATGCCTGGCTACTTATTCTATGGATCAGAGAGTCTACGGAAGAGTCCTGACCAAAAAGGGGAAAATGCAGAATAGAATTTCAAATTTTCATGGCTTCCATGGATTTTCATGGAGTCATGGTGGCTCAGTGAACCTATTGCTCTTAGATAATCTTTACAATTTAAACCAAAAGAACAGCTCCTAACACTTACTTAAAACTCAACAATAGGGCTGAGCCCTGGGGGCGTAGTGGTTGTGCACGGAACTGCGGCCCACTGGCTTGGAGGTTCAAATCCAGCAGCAGCTCTCCAGGAGCAAGGCTGGGCCTCCCACTCCCACCAGAGGGCAGTGATGCCACCCCCCCAAAAAAACCTCAACAACAATTTAACGAAACTAATGGGGAAAAAAATGTTTGCCTTGAGCATTTATAGCTTGAGCATTCTTTTAAGAACTATCACAAAATGCTGGGTTATTAGAACAAAGTGTTTTTGTGTTGAGAGGGTACTGACGTGGAAGCCCAATGTCCATCTGCTACCTGAATACTTAATATATAAATATATGTCCATAGATCTATTCCACTATCATTATATATAAATGTATTTACATATACACATGCCTGTATTTGATCTCTATAAATGATCTTTGCCTCCCATTTATTTCCTCTATTTCCATTTACTTTTCTCTTTTCTCACTATCATGTTCGGCCTTTGTTCAGGTTTTGGTAATTCTTCCCAGCGACACTGCCCTAGATCAAGCCCCCAACCTGCCCCCCCAAACATTCTATGCCCTCCTCACCATCCATTTGGATCACTTATTCTTCCCTTAACCCTGGCACCTCCCTTCCTTTCCCCCTCTTCCCCTCTCTCATGTTCCCCCAGAACCATCAGTCTCATTGTTCTCTCCGCCAGATTATTCATACCGCTTGCCTTGTGCAGATGGACTTGCAGAGACCCCCATTATACCTTACAAACCTCGCAAGACCAGAACACATACACTGGTACAGACAAGAGCTCTCAGCACAGGGAATACAGGACAGATGAACCCCTCAGGACCAATAAGGAGAGTAGCAAAACTAAGAAGGGAAGGGGAGGGGTAGGGGGTATAATGGGGAACCGTCACAATGATCAACATATGGCCCCCTTTTAGGAGTACAGAAAACAGAAAAGTGGGTAAAGGGAGACAGTGGTGAGTGTAAAATATGAAAAAAATTATAAATTATCAAGTGTTCATGGGGGAAGGAGGGGGGAGGAGGGGAAAATGAGGAGCTGATACCAAGGGCTCAAGTAGAAAGAAAATGTTTTCAAAAAGATGATGGCAACATATGTATAGATGTGCTTGACGTAGTGGATATATGAATGAATTGTGATGAGAGCTCTAAGAGCCCCCAATAAAATATATTTTTTAAAAGAACTAACAGGATCAAAGGGGCAGCAGCAGCTCAGAAGAGTAGGAAATGTAGGGAGTAATGAGTGTGTGTCAATGGAGGAAAAGTCACCTCAGAAGAGGAGTGTGTGAGTGGTTGCACAGCCCAATGTAATGAATGTAGACTCAACTGTACATGTGGAAGCAGTTGGATTGCCATCTGTGTCGTTTGTTATATTCTCTACAACAACAACTGCCACCAGATAATTTTTAAAAAGAAAACAATCGGCAGTGGAAAGTTGGCTGCCCACTCTGGGTCAAACTAGTACAATTTCCAATGGCATTTTAATGAAGTAAGTATGGGGGAAATTCACTAGAATGTGTAAGTAAAATTAAACATATTATGCAAATGGTTGCAAGCGAATGTCTTAGAAAGTGTTCCTTAATATTTTGCTGCGAGCAACCTGGAGCTTTCTCGTTTACTGACCAATTTCAGGGGTGACTGCGGAGTTGCTAGGACCTCCCCAGGATGCCTCCCCACAGACAGCAGAGGGAGCAACCTGAGGAGAGGTCTTCAGGGAGGGATGTGGGCTCTCCAAGTTATCCCAGGGCCTCTTGGTTTGGCCAATTAGAAGGTTAATCCCCAATGCTGATGAACCAGATTTGAAAATAGGTGTTTAGGAATTGAAGCAGCCCACCGTCATGATCACAAAGCAGCCAGGTGAATAACTTGCTCAGCCCACCGTTCAGTGGTAATAGGTTTACTAAGAGAAATAAAGGCTAAGTGGGACTAGGGGAGAGTGTTTTACCTGATTTGACCTCTTAAGAAAGTCACCCAGTGTGTCCTGGGAAGAGCAAAGGGAAAAAGAGGAAAATACTAACATGGCCTATTATCCAAGTTGATGGTTCCTTGTTGCTTTCCCAAATAAGAACCTTCCAATTACATTTACAATTGTTTTACCCATTTTTAATGTGTCCATGTTTATCAACTTCTCCCGCTCCAGATTCCCTTGTCTAACCCAGGGCAGTGGGAATGTGCCAGTAACTCCTCAAGGGCTCTGTCGACCAGCTGTGTCCCTGAGTCCACCCACTACCTTCCCCCACAGACCACAGTGGCACTTCCAGAAACCCTGACCCTTCTTCTCAGTGCAGAGCTGGGGAAAATACAATTTAGAGAAGCCTCAAACTGCACACTGCCTTTGACTTCTTTCGCCAACCTCAAAATTCTGCTTTTAAAAAACGGTTTATATCAATCTGTCTGTGGAAAGAGAAAATTATATGGATTATTAAGTCTGTTTATGCCCTTTTGCATAAAGATCATTGGATTTGCACACCACTGGCTCTGCATAGACATATACACATCACATTTAGCAGCCTGCATCAGCTTCCTTCAAATGTTAATGCCTCTGTGTTAATGGGAATTTTTGCAGTGTGTGTGTGTGTGTGTGTGTGTGTGCGCGCGCGCACTATCGACAGTCTGTGAATGATCCCCATAATTTTATAAGATGACACTTTCTCTGATTGCATATGGATTGCGTGTTTATGATAGAAACGTTAGGTCGTAATGGAAAACACAAAAAGGAAAAAGGAAAATCACACATATGCCTCTTCCCAGCCACAACCACTTTGGTAGACATATTTTCCATCGACTTTTCCATGCATAAGTAAACTTCGTCTTTCTTCCAAAATAGTCCTCATTGTGTTCTGTGCACTGCTGTAACCAGATTCCTTTCCCTTAATGTATAACACACATTGTTCTCTACCGTTCCATATGTTTCAAGCATGGCACGCCATACAATGGAGGTACCTGGACTCATCGAGCCATCCTCTCTGGTCAAATATTTATACTGTTTTCAACATTTTGTTATCATTGCCTGAATTATGTTGCACATCCCTTTATCTTTGCTCGAATCCAGAATTCTCTTCATAGCGTAAAATCCCCTAAGTCAAATTGCTGAGTCATTGGGATTAGGCAATTATTAAGGCTTTCTATATATTGTAAAAATTGCCTTTCAGAAAAATTATACCAATTTACATCACCACCAGCAGCGTATTGGGATCATTTTTCCCCAGACCCTTCACATAATGGTTTCCCATTCTTTTGGCTTTTGGTTGTGTTTTGTTGTTATTGTTGTTGTTAAATAGAATTTGTTCTGGCCATTTTCTCTAAGCCAGCACATGAGTGGCATGCGTTAACATGCTCCTACCACGTCTTTTCTTCCACCTGACAGGCAAAACGAGCCGCTCACATCTGAGATCCGATCACGGCGCACTGGGGTGTGCCTTCCACAGCCTCCCTCTCCGTGGCTAATCTGTTCTTTTTCACCCGCCACAAAATGTTTCTGATCAGATAGCTAAATGCTCTTAAGTAAAAATAAAGGCAATTCCAAACAGTTGGGGATAGAGATTCCAAATATGGTTCTATAAAATGTAATGAGGTTTGGAATTGTAAAACTCTCAGCTGAGGGGAGCGTTTTCTGCAATGACTGCGATACGATACTGAACAGGCAGTTCTAAAGTGTCAACAGCTCAGGTCGCTCCCCAGACTCTGAGGCAGGCGAGGCTGGGTACCAGCTAGCGGAGGGAGCAGAACAATATCAGAGTAAATAGACTGTACCGATTCCAAGAGATAAGATGGATGAAACCCAGGGCGGGGCGAATATAGCCCACCCACATAGTTATATAAATAGGATTCCAGAAGAAAGCTTATGGAAATGTGTGTTTTAAAAAGGCCAGGGTAGGGGGAGGCTATGCCCGGCGATGACTAGGTTTTATGGAACAATCTCCTCATAAAACCAGATATGAAACTGGTCAGAGAAAATGGAGGATGCACTGAAAATAATCGGGTTTTTTTTTTTTGAGCTGTCATGTATAAAGTTAAAATCCACACCCCCATTTCTCAACTAAATCAATCTGGGACTCCATAATTATTATGAGAGGAGGCTGCGCAGGGAAGCTGTCACTGGGTAAGAGTGTAAGGACCTCGCCATTATGCTTTGTGAGGGAGCCACCTGGCCTCCACTCTGGACGAAGTAGTAAATGAGTCCCCGAATGCTTAGGGAAGGCTGACACACTGAACTAATCTTTAATTTATTGACTTGCTACCTCACTGGAAAAAAAAAAAGTCGTCTATCAATAAATGGCTTTCGTTAAGAAGGGAAGGTCCAAGAAGAAACACTTAGGGTTTGCTGGAATGCATCGAGTACATCAAGGTTTACAGAAAACAAAATCAAGGGATTCTGGGAGAAAATTGATGTCTGGAGAGGACACAAGAGCATTGAACAACATAAACTTTAAGATAAACAAACTTTAAGATCTATTTTATAATGTCCTTTTTTTCCTTGCCTTCTTATCTGTACAAAATAACAAACAGCAACAATAAACTGGAAATTTTCAGATCAACTAATCTAAAAACAGTAAGTGAAATGAATAATTTAGAACGCTGAGATCCAGCAAAATATGGCTTTGTAACTTATGACTCTATGCTTAATTATAATGATCAATTAAAGAAATCTCTGTATGAAAATTAAAAAATAGGGAATCCTAAAATGATAAAGCTAAAAAGGAAAGTAAAAGAGAAAAGGCAATGATGTAAAATTAAAATAATCCTTAATTCTGAAGATGAAAATGGTCCCTGAACATATTTAAATTACTTCTTGCTCTTGCAGTCCTGTTATTCTTTCATAAGAAGAAATTGTAAAATTTTTCTTTAGACTAAAAGAAAATGTTGCTAAGACATATTTTCAGCATGTCTAAAGTATGGTATATTAATAATTTAGGGAGGTGGAAAATGATTTCTCCTTAATACATATGGAAAATTAATTTTGACTAAAGTTTTCAAATAAAGTTTCTAAAGACGTATGTCATCTACTACCTCAGAAAGTTTGAATAGTGAAAAAAAGAATCGCTCATGATTTCCGACCACGATACAGCGAGCATCACTTTTGTGTGTTTCGTTTTGACATTGTACAGTTTGGTTGATCTCGATTATACAATTGTGGCCCTAGCTCAACTCTCACTGCCATCAGTCATTTCCCGCTCACGGTGACTCTCGAGGACATAGGACGGGGCAAAGCTGCCCCGGTCGGTTTCTGAGACTCTCACTCTTCAGGGCAGCAGAAAAGTCTCATCTCTCTCCCATGGGGCAGCGGGTGGGTTCCAACTTCTGGCCCTGCGGACAGCAGCCCAGCGCCTAGCCCACCACGCCAGCAGGTGGCAATGAGTTGCAATCATGTTGCGCTTGTGGTTAGGCGCCATCCAGCCAGTTCCCTCTGCACCGCAGGAGGACTCGCTCCTCGTCCTGGGCCAGCCTCACGATGGGGGTGGAGTCCATTGTGGCCATCACCGTGCAATCCATCTTCTCGCTCACCTGTACTTGACCAAGCATGATCATGTCCTTCTCCAGGGGCTGCCCTCTTCTGACTTTGAGGTCCAGCCTCACCACTGAGAGGGTCCCTACAGGGGACTGTGCAATAGAGGCAGATAGTGAGTGCAAAGGCTTGCAGAAGTCAGGAACAAGAGAAAACGGGTATATATTCCAACAGGTTTAGATCGTCTTGGTACATGCAAGCCCCATCAATCACATACATAGCAAAATAGGCAGGGTCTTAACCTTAGATGTCCCTGAGGTCATTGGGGGAGTAATCCAAGACCAGTATTGGAGGCAGAAGGGGGTGCACTGACCTTTGAGCGGGGAGGGCAATAGAACTTGTTGGCTCTCAGAGATAGGTAGCCTCAGGTCGCATAGAGAGGAACCATGTGCTTGTAAGTGACATCTTTAACGTTGCACTATTACGGTGGGCTATTTGGGGGATGGCTTTTAGTCTGGAGAATTGACCCGCAGTCATCCCTACCTCACCAATGTGAAGGACTTCCCCCAGCACCAGAGTCACCCTTCCAGACCCTGAATTATGAACGTGGAGGTTTAGCAGCCTACATTCTCTTCTCAGTCCTCAGTTTCCCATCCCTGGCAACAATGTGAGAAGAAGTCTCACATCTTTGCCCCTGATGAGCATTCTGGCTGTCCTCCCTCCAGACAGACGTGTCTGTTCTTTTGGCAGCACGTGGTACTTTCAGTCCTCTTCTCCAGCACCATCATTCAATGGCATCGATTCTTCTTCAGGCTTCCTTATTCTGTGTCCCACTGTTTCATGCATTGAAAGTACCCTGGCTTGTGCCAGGTGCCGCTTAGTCCTCAGAGTACTGGTTATAATCACAGGGTACCGGTATATAAAAATTAAGTCTTCTTTTTTAATTTAACAGCTTATCATTTTTTAATATTACTGCATGATATCCACTGAGTAACCCATTCAGTGTCTCATAATTATTTTACTGTTTCTAGTGGAGATTCCAATAATAGACATGTATTGCTACACTACAAAAACCACTGGGATGGACATATCTTTTTTTAATGATCATTTTTAAAAACTAATTTTATTGGGGGTTCACACAACTCTTATCACAATCCAGACATCAATTGAACCAGGCATGTTTGTACATATTCTCATTCTTTTCTAGACATTTACTTTCTATTGAGCCCTATCTTAATGCACATATCTTAAGAGAGATTGATGACAAAGTGGCCAGCACTGATTTCTCTTTCTATGCCCATGCCCTCTGGCCATGAGCTACGAGCTCTGACTCTGAGCTCAGCCATGTGACTTACTTGGCAAATGAAATATTAGCACACCTGATAGAAGCAAAAGGTGATGCACCCGTGCCTTCTCTCTTGCTGCTCAGTCCACTCTATCATGATACGAGCCAGCTTGTTGGGTTATGAGACTCACGCTCTGTTCTTCCCACTGCAACTCCGCCCGTCACAGATATGTAAGTGAAGCCATCCTAGGCTATCCAGCCACCATCCAACTCACATCGATGGTGAGCACAGCCAAGCCAGCCTGGTGGCAATCGGCTGCACTGGACCAAATCCAACAGAATACTGAATGACCAAATAAATGGCTCCTGTTGTAAGCTGTGTGGTTTGGGCATGGTTGATGATACCACAATCGCCAAGGAATATAGAACCTTTTCTATTTCCTTATGCAACTCTTCTAGAAATAAATTCACTGGGTCAAAAGGCAAGCAGATTGACTATTTTTTAGTCATTTCCTTCTGTGATAGTAAGTTATGGCAAAGCCTGGACATGCTAAACACTTAGTGGCCCCAAGGATAGATTGTGTCATTCTTATCTAAGTGGCTCACGCAGTCTCAGAAGATTCTCATCTTCAGTGAGTCTCAACGTGCATTCGAGATGGTACCAGGGTGAAGGAGAGCCCTTCGCTGGGATTTGTGTATTCTTGATGTTGTTAGCAGCCCTTGAGCTGCTTCCAACTGCTGGGGACCTTATGCCCAGTCCTGCACCTCTCTCTCCATTGTGGCTATTTTCAAGCTCACTGTTGCTGCAACTCTATCAATCCATCTTGGTAAGGCTTCCTCTGTCACTAATCTTCTACTTTGTCAAGCATGATGTCTTTCTCCAGGGACCGGTCCCTCAGTATATGATAAGAGTTTTCCCTGTCCCCACTCCCAGCGAACATCTGGCTGTACTTCTTCCAACACAGATGTGTTCATGCTTTTGGCTTTCCACAGTACATTTTACATTCTTCACCAACACCACCTTTCAAAGGTATTCACTCTTCTTCAGTCTTCTTGTTCCTTCTCCAGCATTTACATACATGGATGGCGATTGCATGACTGTCATAATTATGAAGATAAGGCACACTTTGGTTCTCACAATGACATCTTGACTGTTTAACACTTTAAGAGGTCTTGTGCAGTAAATAGACCCAATGCAGTGTGTCGTTTGATTTCTTGACTAATGCTTCTAAGGGCATTGTGGTCGTTAGGATTTTTGTCAACTTGATTGGACTAGGATTCTCAGTAGTTGGGCAGTTGAAGACTCTCCTATGATGTGATCTAACCTAAGGTGATCAACTCCATGACAGGATCTGCTGTAAGCAGCCAGGCAGTTGAAGAAAGGTCAGGGTGAAGAGGGCTGCCCCATTATTCAGATCACAACCCTAATGCCATTGGAAGAAAGCTTCATCAGGGTGTGGCCTGTTTCTGCATAAGTTGATGGAAGCCAGCTCACTTCTGCTGGGTCTGAATCCTGCATCTGGTTCTTGGGACTTAAGTCAACAGCTTTGCGTATTGTCAACCAATCCCAGGAGGCGTCAGCAACTTGATTCATTCAACTCTGTACCCATCAGCCTGCAGTCTTCCCTTTCCTGGTTCTTCAGCCCCCAGCTAGTACATGATGGGTCCGAAGAAATCTCGAGCAAAACCTGACTGACAAATTTAAGTAGAATTAGACTTACCTACTTCTACAACTATGTGAGCCGCCATCTGGATAGAAATTTCTTTATATAAATTTCTCTAAATTTGTACACATGTGTGTCTATATGTATGTCTATAAACACATGTATTTATAGGTGTATGTATAGACATATGTATATATACCACAGGCTTTACTTCTCTAGAAAAGACAGCCTAAGACAGGCATTGATTGTAGATCCATGTAAAATGAAGCTCTTGTCAACTTGAATATTTTCTCTCTTTATCATGGTGTTATGTGTTTGTTCTAGTTGTCTAAGGATCTAAAATCCAAACCTCTAGTCTTTATCTTGATCTTAATGTAATTTTTCTTGGCTTTAGAAGTAAAGTAAAAGTAATTCAGAAAGCCAATGATTTTTATATTGATTGCATGCTGATGAAAAGGTGAGGAAACCACATCAGGCTTCCTCCAGCTATAGAAGGAGGACACCCCAACCCCATGTGTGCCCAAAAATGATTCTTATGAGACAGAAATCACACAGGCTCCATCACTCAGTCTTTCTTACCTTCTTCTAAAACCAATTGTCCCTCCCACAGCACTCTGCTTCTCTTCGGGGTTCATTAGTCTATTGCAATAGCCACAGAAAACACTCACAATTGCAAGGTTTACTTGGGATGCCGGTAAGTTACAAAGTGTTAAGAATGCAGCTGTTTTGTCCACAGAAGCTCTTCTTTGCCACGTTGACAGGTATGTCTGTCTGTCTGGCCCTCAGCCTCTCAACTACGTGGTCCGTTGCCTTTTGCCCTGCTTGGGCAAGTATACAATGCCCCTTAAGTGCTGCAAAGTGCCCAAAGAATAGCCCACTCCATCAGCCAGCCTTGTGCCCAAAGGCACTCAGCTTTACTTGTTAGGTGAACTGGAGAGCCCACTGTGCTGCTTCACAGCCTGCATTCTGCCCTTCTGCTGCCTCTCCAAGCAGGGAGGTGAACATAACTTTACTCCTGATTCATCTTTCTTGCTGACCAGGGATTTCTCTGTTCCTCCTTTGAAAATGGCTCACTTTATACACCATGGGATGACAAAACTGACCAATCCACTTTATTAGACTATCACACACCTATTTGCATAGTCCCATCTAATCACTTAGTGACAAAGACGATGGCTAAAACAGCTATACCATGTATTGCACTTTACCACCCATGTTGAAATGGTATTTATAAAGATATTTGATGAAATAAAAGGATTAAGATTCATTTCATTTGCTGCTTTTATCTATGTCTATCTATATACTAAGGCAAAATAAACAATCCTGAGGAGAAAACAACAATGGTTCTGGGGGGACAGGGGAGCGGGGGAAGGAGGGAATGGGAGGGGAAGCCAAAAAAACAGGGACAAGGGAACAACAAGAAATCTAAAATCGATGGTGAAGAAGGCATAGAATGCCTGGTGGGGTTTAATCAAAAGCAATGTAGCCAAGAGGAATTACCAAGAGCCGAATGCATGTCAACCATGAAAGTGGGATAGGAGGAAAGTAAAAGGAAATAGAGAAAAGAACTAAGAAGCAAAACACATTTATAGAAGTATAAATATAGGCATGTACATATGTAAATATATTACATACAATGGTAGGGGTAAAAGTCTGTGTGCATATATTTATATGCTAAGTATTAAGGAAACACACGGACATTGCAACTCTATTCAAGTACTCCCTTAACACAACAATGCTTTGTTTTAATAAGCAGGCATTCTGTGATGCTCACATTCCAGACACAATCACTGAAAACAGAAGGGGTGCATCAGCAAATGTGAAGAAAGCTGATGGTGCCTGGCTAATAAAAGATATAGTACCTGGGATCTAAAGGGCTTGAAGTTAAATTAGCAGCCAGGAAAGCACCAAAGGCCATATGGGAGAAGCACACCAGCCTGTGTGATCATGAGGTGTCAACAGGATCAGGTATCAGGCTTCAGATATCCCAAAACAATTTTATCAAAGTAAATAAGGGGGGTGGTCAGAGTGAAGACCCAAACCATATCTGTACATTATTAGACATCCATCACAGAAGGGGCACTAAGGAAGGGATGAATCAGCCAGAATGCAGTAGAGCACAGACAAAACACGCAACAGTCCTCCAGTTATTTAATGCTTCTTCCCTCTCCCCCCGCTACCCATCCCCCCCTTCTCTCATGACCCGACCTTGTGAACTCAGCTAGACCAGAGCATGTACACTGGTACAGATAAGAGCTCTGGACACATGGAATCCAGGACAGATACACCTGCCAGGAACAGTAAAGGGAATCAAGGATACCATGAGGGTGGGGGAGAAGAAGAGAAAGGGGGAACCAATGGCAAGCATTGACACACACACACACACACACAGGTAGACAAACAACAAAAAGACAAACAGTGTAACAATAATAATAATTTATCATTTATCAAGGGTTTGAGAGAGTGAGGAGAAGGAGGGGACAAAAAGAGGGGCTGGCACTAACGATGCAAGTAGGAAGAAAACTTTTTGAAAAGGATGTACAAATGTACAAATGTACAAATGTGCTTGATACCATTGATGTATAGATTGCTATATGCGCCCTCGATAAAATGATCTTTTTAATTATCATTACATATGTGTTCACCTTTATCACTCACATCATTTCTTTCTTTTTTAAAAAAAATGTATTGAAGGCTCATACAACTCTTATCACAATCCATGCAAGTATCCCTTGTATGCCAAGCACATTTGTACATCTGTTGTCCTCCTCATTCTCAAAACATTTGCTTTCTAGTTAAACCCTTGGTATCAGCTCCTCATCTTCTACTCCTTCCCTGCTCCCTCATGAACCCTTGTTAATTTATAAATTATTATTATCTTGCCATATCGTACACTATCTGATGTCTCTCTTCACCCATTTCCCTGTTGCCCGTACTTCAGGGAGAAGGTTGTCAGTAGATCCTTATGATCAGTTCCCCTTTTCTACCCCACCTTCTCTCCACCCTCCCAGTCTCACCACTCTCATTACAGGTCCTGAAGGGACCATCTGTCATGGATGCCCCATGTTTCCAGTTCCTATCTGTACCAGTGTACATCCTCTGGTCTAGCCGGACTTGTAAGGTAGAACTGGGATCATGATAGGGGGAGGGAGGCTGGAAGCATTTAAGAACTAAGGAAAGTTGCATGTTTCATCATTGCTACCTTGTATCCTGACTAGATCTGGTTTGTCTTCTCCCCATGACCCTTCTGTAAGGCGATGTCACTTTATCTACAGATGGACTTTGGGTCCCCAATCTGTACTCTCCCTCATTTATAATGATATAACTTTTAGTTCTTTGATGCCTGATACATGAGCCCTTTGACACCTCATGGTCACAGAGGTGTGCTTCTTCCATGTGGGCTTTGTTGCTTCTGAACTAGAAGGCCACTTATTTACTTTCAGGCCTTTAAGATTCCAGATACAATATCTTTTGGTAGCCGGGCATCATCAGCTTTCTTCACCACTTTTGCTTATGCACACATTTGGCTTCAGTGATTGTGTAGGAAAGGTGAGCATCATGGAATGTCAATTTAATAGAACAAAGTGTTCTTGCATCACCAACATCATTTCTATGGCCATTGTTACCCTACATATTTTCAAAGATCCTTGAAAAAAATGATGAATGAAACTCAGTAGCAAAAGGAATTAGCTGAATAAAATTAACTACAGCTTGGGCAGAGGTGAAGACCTACATTAGATGACAGGATTTGGGTCACGGTATGTATTTAGACTTTCCCCTTGATGTTGAAAAATTAGCTGGGCCTGTAGACTGTTCTTACATGAAGAATCATCACAGACGCATGTAGCCCTCAAGTCTCCCCATATCAATTCCCAGCCTCTAACAGCCTACTGGCCCTAAATTTTCAACCCAGGAATCAATCTCAGCTTATCCCCCTTAGTAAATCATGTCCTGGATAAATGTGCTTTCAAGATTTTTTTGAAATCTTGATACATGCTATGACATAGCTGAACTTTAAAACATGCTGAGCTAAATTAAACACATATGGAACAAATACTGTGTGACCCTACTTATGTGAAACACTTAGAAAAGGCAAATGCCAAAGTCTATGAATAACTGCCAAGGGGATGGAAGGAGGAGGGAATGAGCAGTTAAGGGTAACTGAGTTTGTTTCCAGTTTGAGTTGCTATTGAGTTGAATTCTACTTCTGATGGCCTCCGGTGGGTCAGATGAGAGGGGTGCTCCAAAGAGATTTCAGTGACTTCTTTGGGGAGTTTGATGGAATTTGGTGAGTTTTCTGTATCTCTCACATTAAGTGAGGGGGACTCCAGAGTGACTATCATAATTACATAATCTGGTGTCAACTTGAGAGGATTATGAGTGACAGGCTTGGAGTCTGACCTGTCAATCAAGATCTAACCCATGAGGCCTCTGTGTAGGGACGACCTTCTGAGAATTCTGGGGAACTCCTATTTTTCCACCTTGGAGGTGGGAGACATCTTCTCCCGCGCCTCACTCCCTTAGAGACTCTCTACTAATAAAGCTGATTCCCTGCAAGGCATCTCTGAGGAGAAGCCACATGAACCTACCCTGATGCAGCCGTGGGTGCTGGAGAAGCCACGTGAAGACACCTGCCAGCGCTGAGATGCTTACAACACCACTGCATTCACAAGACTTCCCACCCACTGGTCTGTGATCTTCCTGCATTCGGTGTCATTGCATGTGTTTCATGAGTCTGGAGAGGACTTTATAGACTGGCATCAGACCTATGGGCTAACATCAGACTTATAGTCTTGATCTGGACTGGGCTGAGATGTTTTCTCAATATTCAATTGCTCTTGTAGATAAACCTCCTTCTTGTTTTTGTTTTGTTGTTGTTGTTGTTGTTGTTGTTGTTGTGGGTATCACTGCCTCTGGTGGTTGTGGGCACTACCCAGAGCTGCTCCTGAATGCTGCTGCTAGATTTGAACCGCCAAGCCCGCTGGCCGCAGTCCCACACTCAACCACATATGCCACCGGGGCTCAGCCCAAACCTCTTTCTTTTACACATAGGAGAGTCTATGGATTTGTTTCTTGAGTCTACCCAGACTAACAAAGTGACTATTGAGAGAACAAGAGATGCATCCTGTAAAGTTGGAGATGGGTTCATCTATAGGGGATTCATGTCACACCTTCATCTGAGGAATCTAAAGGAAGAGGCCGGCTGTCTAACTGCTGATGGATGAGCCCAAGGAGAAGTGGCTGCATGGGAGTGGTGTGTGTGCTCGGGTTTATGGAGGAAAAAATATGTGAGTGGTTCCCAGGGGCCAGATGTGGACCTTGTAAGAGAAACAAGCCTGTGTGATTAGGTCAACTGACAAGATATCCAGGCTCAGTCGAGATGCACAGACTGCATCTTTGTATTCCTAGAAATTGCATAATGAGAAAGCAGCCCATTGGAGTAAATTCATCACCCCTATCAAGGGAAATAAGGTTGAGAGGGTCCTAGTGACTGGAGGTGATCCCAAAATAACCTTTGAAAATATCTTGAAGAAAGAGCTCATTAAAAAAAAAAACAAACAAACTGGCCAGATTCTTAAAGTACCAAAACATCTAATCCTGAAAGAACTGTCCTGCACCCTGAGTACTCCTCCTCCCTGCTTCAACCCTGGAAGTATCAGGCACCACAGTCAGGAGATGCCAGGAGAGGGGTGGAAGGGTAAGAGGAGAATGAAAGAAGAGCACAGACTTATTCCAGATGCCCCAGGAGCAGACTTCCTAGTTGTACAGGAGAAGATTTAAGGTTGAGCTTTAAATCAAATCTGAGATTTTGTTTCCCCCCTAATCGTGGACATTCTAATTTCTGAACTCACACTTTGTTTGCAGCCTCACGTAAAGTTAGAACTTTCTGTTACCTAATGTGTTATCTAACATATTGACACCAGAGTAAGTGACGGCCACACTTGAGGACTGTAAGACTCCCAGGACTTTCCCACAGGAGCAAGCACAGCAGCATCCCCCCCCACACACACCACCAAGTGACTAAAGTGTAAATGGTTTAAAAGGTCATAATAAACAAATGAGTTATGATTGTAGCTCTGTGTGCTTATGCACTGATGCATTAATATTTATCAAGTGCTATCTTTGCCAAGCACAGTGCTTAAGAGCTACTGTGCTAGGTCCATTCCATGGTAGGTCTGCCTCACAAAGACATCAAGCAAATAAATGAAGACAAAGACTCTCAGGTGCATTAAAACGAATGCATAAACATGAAAAACAACGCATACTTAGGAGATATATAAACATATGTGCGTATGTATGAATATATGTGTGTGTTTGGATATTCAGAAAAAGAATAGGAAGGATACACACCAAACTATTGACATTGGCAATACCTATGGGACAGGAAGTGAATGTAGAAGGAAATTCGAAGTTAGAAGAGTGTGTATGTTTGTGTATTGTGAATCCCATTGTTTGATAGCATGAAAGAAACAAGATGGTCCTTGTGTCTTCAGTTTTGAATTGCTCCTATCAGTGGAAGGGACAGAGTACAAAGATTTGTTTTCTCTATGGAGCACTAAGGATTGCTCAGCTGTAATAGAAACCCTAATTCATACTGAAATCTGAAAGAAGGCCGATCATGACAAGAGGAAAGTAAAAGAAACCAGAGGAAAGAATTAGAAGGCAAAAGACATTTATAGAGATCTAAATATAGGTATGTACATATGTAAATATATTGATATGCAATGATAAGGAAATAGATCTAGGTACACATATTTACAAGTTAAGTATTAAAGTAGTAGACAGACATTGGGCCTCTACTCAAGTCCTCCCTCAATGCAAGAACACTTTGTTCTAACAACCTGGCATCTCATGATGCTCACCTTCCTGATACTATTACTGAAGACAAAATGGGTACATACGCAAATGTGGCCAAAAAAAGCTGATGGAGTCAAGCTATCAAAAGATATAGCATCTAGGGTCTTAAAGACTTGATGATAAATAAGCTGCCATCTCGCTGAGAAGCAACAAAGCCCACCTGGAAGAAGCACACCAGCCTGTGTGATCACGAGGTATAGATAGGATCAGGTATTAGGCATCAAAGAGCCAAAACAAAATCAATGTGAATGAAGGGGAAAGTGGACTGGAGACCCAAAGTCCATCTGTAGACAATTGTACATCCCTTACAGAAGGGTTTCAGGGACAAGACGAGCCAGTCAGGATGCAGTATAGCACTGATGAAACATACAACTTTCCTCTGCTTCTTTAATGCTTCCTCTTCCCCCCACCCCTACTATCATGACCCCAATTCTACCTTTCAAATTAAGCTAAACCAGAGGATGCACACTGGTCCAGATAAGAACTGGAAAGACAGATACTCCAGGACAGATAAACTCCTCAGGACCAGTAATGAGAGTGGCGATATCAGGAGGGTAATAGGATGGTGAGGAGAGAATGAGGAAACCAATCATAATGATCTACATAAAATTCCCTTGCAGAGGGATGGACAACAGAAGAGTGAGTAAAGGGAGACAGACAGCAGTCAGTATAAGACATGAAAAAATTATAAATTATCAAGGGTTCATGAGGGATGGAGGGTAGGGAAGGGGGGGGAGAACGATCTGACATCAAGGGCTCAAGTCGAAGAAAATGTTTTGAAAATGATGATGGCAACATATTACTAATGTGGTTGACACAATGGATGGATGGATGGATTGTGATAAGAGCTGTATGAGCCCCCAATAAAATGATTTTCTTAAAAAAAAAAAAAAAAGAAGTGAGACCCCAATTCAAATGAATTTAAATAGGCAGGGTTGATTAGATCATGGATTATATCATGTAACAAGAAACCTGTAGTCGGTGTTCACTCACAGACACAGATTCTCTCTCTTCTTGTGCTCTGTCATCCTTAATTTACTGGTTTGGTCACCAGACAGCTGCCATAGTTCCAGAGATCAAAAACAGGCACAACAATGTCAGACTGCAAAATACAGACACTTCCTCCCTTGAGTCTCTTTTAATCTGTAAGGAAAAGCTATTTGGCATGCCACTGACCGCAACTGAGTCATGTGTATTCCCCTAAGAGAGTTTGGCAAGAGAAGGAAATGACTGAGATTGGCTTCCGGGGACAAAGATTTTGCCCCCTGGGACTAAGGAAGAGCCATTTCCTGTTCTGATTACCTATTATTACAGAATGAACAGATTAACTTAAAAAGACCTTTTCCATAATCCCTCATAGTTTCATAAATTGATTTGGCTCAATTGAGTAGTTCTGGGTTCTCTCATTTGGTTGCTGTCAGATAGAGACCAGGACTAGCATCTTCTGAAAGCTCAAGTAGACTGGGACATAATCCAAGATGGCGTCTTTGCTCACACATCTTGTCAGTGCTACAGTACTCTCCCAGGAAACCTCTCTCCAGCTGACTAGCCTGAATATGTGGCAAGCTTAGGTCTCCAAGAGACAGGCAGCAGAAATTGCCAGATCTCTTCAAGGCTAATCCTGAAAATTATTCTTTTCTATTACCTCATATTCTTCCACCAGAGTCCAGGGACTAAACCAGTCACGGTTCAGTCCAAATTCAAGACACTTTACTTGTCAGTGGGGTAGTGCCATACAGGTACAAAGAGGGAAAGAATACATGGCAGCCATCTTGGTAGTCAAGCAGCCACAAATTGTTGACTGGCATTCAAACGAAAATTGGGTCTTGATAGCAAGGGGGAGAAGTGCAAGGAATCTCCAAAGATACTGTGGGGGAAGTGGAAGTAAAAGATGGTGAAATGGGGTATGTCCCAGAGAAGGGATTCCATTTTTGATGGCAAGTAAACCGAGAGGAACAACTTCCCATCAGGGAAAAAACTCTTAGCAATATTTATATAGAACCCAAGGGGACAGTCTACCTGATACTGTGTTCCTAATCAGAAACTTTTGACTTAGTTTCTGTCCAGCCCTTGGTGACCCAGGCCATGTGTTATATAGACTACTAGGACTTTGCACTCTGTCCTTTCAAGGCACACAACATCCCTCATAGACCACACCAGGAGAACTCAATGTGGAAACCAAGCAAACTGGGTTTTACCTCAAACTCACCTGTAGTTCTAATGTGAGAAGAAGCAGGTGACTGCTACCCCCAAGTTATAGAACTGGGAGTTATTGGACTTTGTTTTGGATCTCTTGCCTTGAGGGTACCCAATGGATGATGATCCAGTACTAGCATACACTATTTTAATGCCCTCCTTGCCTTTTTTTTTTTAATTGGGAGCTCTTACAGCTCTTATCACAATCCACCCATATATCAACTGTGTCAAAAACATCTGTACATATGTTGTCATCATCTATTTGAAAATATTTTCTTTCTACTTGAGCCTCTGGCATGAGCACTCCTTTTTTTCCCCTCCTTCTCCCACCCTTCATCCCCCATGTCCCCTCAATTATTTATAAATTATTCTTTTTCTTCTTGTCTTACACCGACCACTGTCCCATTCCACCCACTTTTCTGCTGTCTGTCTCCCTGGGAGGGGGGGCATATATTGAGCTTTGTGAGATTGCAAAGGCTTGTCTTCAAACAAGCAGCCATGTAAGTGAAGTGTCAGCTAAGTCCACAGGGAAGGAGCCCACCAGCCTGTGCAATCAAAGAATAGTAAATGATCAAACCCAAATTCAGAGGAGGGACTAATATCAGAGTTTAAATTGTGAATACCTGGTTCAATAAGTATTGCTGTTGCTTTTATTTGCATCTGGTGAAACTGTTTGTGTATGAAACCCAGAATGGATGGATCTGTCGAGACAGTAACTAGATTAATAATTGTCTAGGTTCATGGTGGGGGAGATGACAGTGATGGGAAACTGAAAACAATGAGCACGAGAAACAAATGTGCTAAAATTGACTGGGCTGATGACTGCCCGATTCTTCTTAATATGACGAAACTGTTGAATTGGATATATGTGAAGTATACACTAATAAGACTATTTAAAAAAATAAACAATATATTTCATTGGGCAAATCCACTGGATTGGGGGGGGGGGGCCTTTTAAAATGTTAAAGAGCAAACATGTCATCTGAAGACTAAGGAGTGCCTGACCCAAGTCATGGTCTTTCCAGTTGCCTCACAAGTCTGTGAATGCTAGGCAATGAAGAAGGAAGACTGACGTAGAACCGATGCCTTTGAATGATGGTGTGGATGAATGCCAGAAAAACCAATGGCTTTGTCTTGAGAGAAGTACAGTCTGAATGCGCCACAGAAGAGAGCATGGTGAGGTGTTCTCACATACTTTCGACATGTTATCTGGAGAGACCAATCCTGGAGAAGGACCTCATGCTTGGGATAGTGAGGGTCAGAGCAAAAGAGAAAGACCCTCAATGAGCTGGAAGGACACCATGTCTGCAAAATGAGATCAGACAAAGAAAGGTCGGGAGCAAGTGCAGGACCAGGCAATGTGTCCTTCTGTCACATAGTAAGGGTCATTGAGTCGAAACCAGGCAGGCGGCACATAACAAGCCCGGACATGAAGCAACTCCTAACTTTTGGCATCCTCTTCAGCTGCCTTAGTTTTGTCCTGAGTCTTGGAACACTGCTTGTTTCATCACCAGCACCCTCAGTGCCACCTTTGACACTCCCCTGCTGGCCTGACTGCTGGAGCAGTTGCCTGATCGGTAACGACAACGGCAGCAGCGTCTCAAGCCACTTGCCAGCCTCTTAGGGAGACACTTTGCTGTGCCCTTTTCTTTTGCCAGTCGCTGGGGACTGTGTTCTCTGAAGGCAGTACACCTTCCAAGGCAAGAAGACATGGCGGGGGAAGGATCTCCTGCAACAATCATAGTACCACCCTACAAACCAGACAGGACGGCATGCAGTCATCATTGCACTCATTCGGTCGCACCGCCCGTTTTTCTTATGAACTTGTTGGGTGTCATGGAGAGAAAAATCCATGACCTCTGCCTTACGTCCCACTCTATCCGGAATCAAAGACAGACGTGTATAAAGACGATCAGAAACAAATAACTAGATGAAAATTTATTTAAAGAGGAAAGTCCCCAAGCCAAGCTTAAGTCTGCCATTCAAAGATGAACAATGCAAACACCACCCAGTATCCCAGAGTCCCAGTCCATACATTTTGAGGAGTGTCCCTTAGAGCCCATGTAATAACCTACATCATGCTCACTGCTGCTGTAATCTCTCCATGATTACAAAATGCCCATTTATTGTTTTTGCTAAATGGGATATGGGTGATTACATTCCTTCTAGGTCTAAATTTCTGTTTCAGG
This sequence comes from Nesogale talazaci, assembly GCA_004026705.1. Lineage (NCBI taxonomy): Eukaryota > Metazoa > Chordata > Mammalia > Afrosoricida > Tenrecidae > Nesogale > Nesogale talazaci. The sequence goes on along the minus strand of PVJH01024269.1, from coordinate 7,129 downwards.
AAATGGAAAACCAGTGGCAGTTATGGGTACCCAGACACAGCTACCCCACTGGGAAGAGGCACTGCGAGGGAGAGGAGGCTCCAGAAAAAGGTGCGTGCACCTAGGAGGGGTGTCAAAGAACCATTCCCAGAGGCCAGCCAGCAGAGCCACAGGGGCTTCCCCATCGGGAATACTTGAGCAAGAGCAACCGCTACAACCAGAACCCTAACTTGTCACACACATGTTTCAGCAGAAAACAAGCCTATCCTAATAAAACATGGTGCTTTGATGTTTAGATTTGTTTTCTACTTACCCCCCAACCTCTGAAAATGAATTTGCAATCACTGACAATGAGACACTTATTCAATGGAAGGATTTTGCCAAGGAAAAGAGAACAAGAGAATTATAACACAAACCTGAACCGGCACCATTACTTTGATGACACTATTTATCACTGAGCTTCCTGATCGCTAAGATAACATGCACAACCACCTGGCTGACACAGTTCTCACTCATTGGTCAAAAGAAAGTACGTGAGTTTCTCAAAATCTCTTTTTAAATTTTGAGGAGACGTTGTTGCCTGGCTCTTTATAAATCCCACATTAAACAGAGAAGAGAATGTTCAATTTGCCTGTTGATTTACACCCCAGGGTAGTGTATTGGACACAGGGACCTGTGTCAACTGCCATCTAGTCCATTCTGATGACAGGTTTGAATGGCTAATTTTCTCCAATGGATCCTCAGGTCTTTCTTCTGAGGAGCCTGCAGGTGAGCTCAAGCCTCCAATCTTCCAGTTTTCCACTGAGCACATTAATTGTTTGCACCACCCCGGGACTTTTTTATTCATCACATGAACAGACCTTAAATTGGCACTCAAATAAGCACTGAAGCATAGTATCAAATTATAGTATAGGTAGGACTAAATAATAAAATTTTATTGCTAACTCCAGAAACCTATTTCTAGAAGGGCTAAAAAGACTTTACCTAGACTAGCTCTTTTATGAAGTAGAATGTTCTAAGCTCAACTGTGAACTCGGCTAAGCTGCCACTTTGCACAGATGGAGTCCTAGGGTCCTGCAAGAGACTGCGGGGCTCTCAGTGCATTCTCAGTAAACATGTGTTGGCTGCCTGGCCAGGCTAAGAAAACCCCGGTACATCAAGTATCACGCAGGAACACAAATGATTCTCTGACAGCAATAGCCACATTCTCGGCAGGATCATCTTCCCCTGAGAGAACCAACCCCACTCCACTGCACTCTTCTCCACTCCCCTGAGAGTCCCTGGCAGAATTGGGCAACTTTCCCAATGAGACCAGGGACATTCCTACAGTATCAGATGGTAAACCAGGAACTGCCAATGTATTTGCATTTGCCCTCCAAAAGTTCAACAGATTCTTCTAGTCCTAGAAGAACTGCTGGTTTGTCCTCAAGGTCTGTCCAACCATGTTCACCAGATATCTTCCCAGGAGTTTACAAGCTCTGGATGCCTCTGCTGGAAGGAAACAAAAGCAAGCAATTGTCAACATTCAATTAACCAAAGGGCAGGGACTTCAATCAAAAGCCCAAAGTGGGTCTTCTGAAGGCAGATGGGGTTCCAATAATGACTGTCCAACCCTGGTTTTCCCATGTGTTTTCTGGAGAACCTGGAACTCATCTTTCACCCTGACATCTCCTCTATCATCTCCTCCATCTGTTGTCATAACGTCGACATTGACTCATGGTCCTCAGTGTCAGAACAAAACATTCTCTAGGGTTTCAGAAGTAGCTTTCGGGCCTTCCTTCAGTGGGATGGAGGGTCAGCTTGACTCTACAACTTTCTGGCCAGCAGCTGAGCCCGTTAATGGTGTGTTTCACACAGGGGCTGAAACATGGGGCCTACCCCGTGTTAGACATCAGCCAGGACGGTTGCTGTGGTGGTACAATTGGTCTCAACAGCACTCCAGTCAAATTATCTGTGAGGCGCTTCATCCATACCCAGGTAATGTAGTACCCCAGCTTTTCTGATTGCAAGAGTCCTCCCCAATGACACTCTCCTGCCTCCAGCTCAGACCCCAATCGCTGGCATTTTCAGTCCTGGGGACTAACTTCAAGAATGTGCTTAAAGTTAAAATTCTAACCTAAAATATACATTTTCTAACTTGGTGACTGAGGTGTGAAATGAAATCATGTGGGATAAGGAAGTGGCGGAGTAGAACAAAGAAACAATACCAACAACACAGAAATTAGTGTTTCCCGAGCTCTGGGAAACACATGTTTGAAAAAGTTAATTCCCTGGGAAGTACTTGCTTGTGTGCTGTAGTTTTTTCTGTTCTACTCTACCACTTCCTGATCCCATGTGATTGTGCTTCCTGACACAGTCACTGAAAAGAAAATGTATATTTTAATTTTGAAGTGCGAATTCTGAAATGTCTTTGAAGTGTGCGTTGGTGCAACAAAGCCGAATCCCTAGGCCTGACAGAAGAGTAGCAGAGGTGAGACGGTTGGAAAGAAAGTTGAGAGCTTAAAAAGTTGATTCGGCATGAAAATTTCGGAAGGTCTGTGGTGGTGAGCAGTAAATAAGTGGCAAACTCCTTTAGGGTAAATCCACATAAGGCATAAGTGAAAGCTACTGCAGAGAAATAATAATTCAGGTCCCGACAGAAGGTCGGTCGTAATAGCATTTAACAGGAGTGCACAGGACTTGGTTTTGTTTGGTTGGGTTTTTGAATTGATTTTCTGGATGAGAATGACTGCAATGGTGGAGACCAATTAAAAGAATCCTAATATTAATCGCTCCACTTGTAAAGAATAAATCCAAAAGAAAGGTCCGTACAATAGGCTGTTGTTGGTTTTTTAATCAGCAGTACAGCCTGTTAAGTGTCCAGTCACATTTTTTAATGGTGCAGAGGGCTACAATTGTTTTTCCAAGACAGTTATTCAATAATTCTTACACTAACTGTCCGCTGTTACAAAGAAAATCTTTGGAGAGAGGGAATTGATGGTAGTGGAGGCACAAGACCTACAGAAGTTCCAACACAAAAAAATGCCCTTATGTCTGCTTGACGGATTCGCCAAATAAACAGCCATATGGGGATTGAATGTCACTTGCTATTTATGGGGGTTTTTTCAACTTATTTATTTATTACATCTCCTCTTGGCAATTGTTTAAGAAAATAGCAATAACAAGTTATTATATTCTAGGAGATAAATTTGCATCCCAGTGAGAGTTTTAATTCTGAGACATTGTCCTAACACAGCATTTGTGTTACCCACACAGCCCTTTCCCCCGTTTTACAGCAAAAAGTTATTCTTTAAGGAGAGGCTTGATTCCTGAGACAGTCATCGGGTTTCAGTTTGTTGACCTCAGGAGAGGAGAACGAATGGTGATCTCACACACATCACTGAAACTTGAGGGAGCTTGAGGTTCCAAAACTCAATCTGATGATTAAAAAGTAATTCTTTAACATCTTTTGTGGAAATCATGTGTATCCCCCAAACAAAGGAGTGACTGAAGAAGAGAAGGCTTGGAAAAGAAAGACACAGAATCACTGGAGGGCAATGGGCTAAAACTGTCCTTCAAAGAGGCCTTTAGTTGCTGCCACGTCTTCACGGACTTTTCTAGTAAAGTTCAATTACCGATTAGACTTCTGAATCGTTCAGGGGAAACTCTTTACTCCTTTGTGTTATGCAGGACAAAGAGAGACAAATCACCTGAACCAGAAAGAAAAGAGGAAAAAAACAACACTCCATAGCAATAATGACTAATCATTACTCTTTCCTCACTATTTAATTACAAAAATTTCAAAATGTGGCTATCGATTAGTCTTGTTCAAGAACGGAGAGGACAGAATCTGAAGAATGCACACGCATGTGTAGGTGGCTCAGGTCCCACAAGTACAAATACAGAGATTCAATCCTGTCAGCCTTCCATGTATTTCAACAGTCATCCGGGCTCACTCATTTAAGTCACGACAAGTTGACATGATGGGTTTCAGGAGCAAAAAAAGAATTAACTAACTTCTCCATCAATAATATTTTATACTTTCACAAAATAGATAGACAACCCCAAGTTGGGAAGCCTTCCACAAAATAACTGGCTTGCACTCTTCAAAAATGTCCATGTTCTACAGAAACAGATGGAAGAGAGTTGGAGAGACAAAAGGAGACAAAAGAGACTTGAACGTGAAGATCATGGATGGGCTGCCATTTTCTTTCATTATAAAATATATTATTGGAGAAATTTTTAATTTTTTGGATAAGGTCTGTGAGATAGTATTACATCGATGCTAATTTCTGATTTCGATTATTGTACTCTGGTTATGTGAAAGAATGCCTTGTCTTTGGGAACAATAAACTGAAGTATTTACGGGCATAAGGGCATCATTCACAATTTGTTCTCTAATAGCTCAGGGGGAAGAATGCACATATATGTCATTGTTCTTATTGTCATTGCTTTTGTTGTTGCTGTTGTTGTTGTTGAGGTCCGATCCAGTCAGCTCTGACCCATAGTGACCAGATGCCCAACAGAACAACACATGGCCCAATCCCATGGCAGCCATACAGTCAATCCATCCACTGTGTTAATCCATCCACTGTGTCAATCCATCTCTTTGAGGCCTTCCTCTTTTTGGCTGACCGTCTGCTTTATCAAACATGATGCCCTCTCCAGAGATCGGTCTCTCCTGACAACATGTCCAAAGTATGTATGGCGAAGTCTCACCACTCTTGCCTCTAAGCATTTGGACCGCACGTCTTCTATGATGGGTTTGCTTGTCCTCTTAGCAGCCCCTGGTATCTTCAATATTCTTTGCCAGCACCACAGTGCATATGATACACATGTATGTGAGTATAACAGCTATATTCCCTTATGTGCCATATGTGCCGTATGCAGAAAATAGCATAGGATATTAAGCACATGTGGTATCATAATATCTGGAGAAGGTAACTGATGAGTATTGATGATTCTTTATACTATACTTTCAAGAGCTTTGTAAATCTGAAATCACATCAAAATAAAGAGCAGATTTTTTTAACATTTTAAAGTAAAACTATATAACTCAAACATTTTACTCTATGTAACCCTATAAGCCTTTTAACAATATTTGACAATAAACAAAATTTAAGAGCAGAAGTGTACCTATTTCAGAAAAAATGAAAAATATATTAACAGAAGGAAAAATTGTTTGCCCACAAAATACGTGACCAGTTGCCAAGAAATCAATTGTAACTAATGACTTGTAATTGATTACTGTCCCTGTGGGTCCAGATAGAATTGTGCTCCCTGAGGTTTCTATGACTGACTTTTTAGAACTAAACCTCCAGGTCTTGCTTCTAAGAGATCCTTGGACAAATTCAAACCTACATCCTTTTGGTTAGCAGTCAATGCATCAACCATTTGCACAACCCAAAAACCCTCCGCCCCCAAATAACAGTACCTTTCAGACAGGAAGATTTCTGTTTACTCTCTACTAGGCGAAACATGTGAGGGGGTACCTTCCCCCCCAAAAAAAAATAAAGGTAAAAATCTCCTCTGGGCAGAGCTTTCATAGTACACATTCTCCCCACTGAGCGAGCATGAAGCTACCTTCTCTGAGTTAATGCACCCAGTGGCATTGTCTGGGGAGATTCTCTCTGGTCACAGTGGATTTTTTTGTGAAAGCAGCTTCACTTGAACCTCATTTTTTGTGATGGTTGATTTAAGAGACAAGCGTGCAACTGTGATATTTTTTTTCCTTCTCAGGAAAAATGATGCAGAAACATTTGCGATGTTGGACCTAGTTTACAAGGACAAAGCTATGGGGAAAATTCAAGTGTACAAGTGGTTTTCTCTTTTCAAAAAAGATGAAACATTGACTGATGACAAATCTCATTCTGGACATCTGTCAACCTCCCGAACTGATGTAAATGTGGACACTTATGCTCGAAGACTGATGATGGACCATTGAAGAGATGGGGAAGTTATCTAGACTATGTTGGAGTTCAGTCCAGCAAATGTTAACAGAAGATTTAGGAATGTGAAGGGCTGATGGGAAATTTGTACCTTAGGTTCTGACTGACCAGAAAAAAGAGCACCAAATAGAAATATGTCATTCTTTCAAAGAACAGCTCCAAAACGACCCAGACTTTTTTCCAAAGATCATTACTGGTCAGGAGACATGTTGCTATTCTTACAACCCCAAAAACAAACCTCATTCAAGTCCATGGAAAATGCCATCGTCACCTTGCCCTTAAAAATCTTGTCAAGTGAAATCAAACATCAAGAAGATGTTCTTTTTTTTTTTTTTAACGTGAGGGGAATAGAGCATTTCCAGTTCATTCCACAAAGTCAGACTGTTAGTCAAGCTTTCCATTTAGAGGTCCTGAAAAGATTTTGTAACAGTGTGCAACAAAAAGACAGACAGGAGATTGGTTTTGTCACCACAACAGTGTACCTGCTCAAGTCGCCATCTCAGTGTGAGGTTTTTTTGGGGAAAAATAGAGTGCCTCTTTTGCCTCATGAAACTTCCTCCTCACCTGACCTCACTCTGTGCGACTTCTTTTTGTTTCTGCAAACACAGAGGGATATGAAAGGACAGTGATTCGAGGATGTCGAAGAGGTGAAGAGAGAAAATGAGGGAGGTGCTGTCAGTCATCCAAACAGGTGAGTTTGAAAAGCATTCCAGGAATGGAATCACAGATTTGACAAATGTTGTAAATGTAATAGAGAGGACTTCGAACATGATAATTAAGGTTGTTTTGTAGAAAATAAATAAATAAATAGCTTTGAAAAAATGTTCCTGGATTTGGGGGGGCGGGTATCCCCTCATAGTTTTTGAGAGAAAATTGCTAATAGAAAATCGAAGCAGCAAGACCCACCCTGGTTAGAAGTGGTAGCACAACTCTCCCCACTGAAGCAGCTCCCGGGCTTAGGTTTACTGGGGATTTCATGAACCCACCAGTGTACCTGTTTCTGTCAAGAATGAGATTCTTTCTCCTCTTTATTTTAACTCCCAGCTAGGAGATCGAATGAAACCTCAGTGCAGACAAATGCACTGGAACAAAGCAGTTTGATCAGGCAGGGCAATCTACAAAAGCCACTGGCCCTAATTCATGTTGTGACAGGAGACTGGGGAAAATAAGCCAGGTACGAAAGGGGTAACATTGAATGAGTCCAGAAGCATCAAAAGAAGATG
>PVJH01024268.1:0-33285 GCA_004026705.1 Nesogale talazaci | reverse complement strand
TCAAGTACTTTGGGGTTTGAGTTTCTGAAAGTACACTAAGCATTAGCTACTCAAGATCTTCCCTGAATTTCACTGATTATTTTGTTCATTGGGAGTACCTGGTTACATTTGTGAGGCATTCTTTCTTAGGCTCAGGATTTTGTCGATAACACTTTATCCTTTTTTGCAATGAAAGTTGCTTTTCAGAACTCTAACACCAACTAGATATTTTCTTCCCTAAATATGATCCCCTTTCTCCACCCAGAGATTTCAAATCCTTTTTGATATCCTTGAAGACAAGAACAGAACCAGGTAATGACTGGTGTCTCACAGCTCTTATCCCGTGACAAAAGCAGTGTAGTATTTCCTCCAGTTGACACCTGAGATGAAACTGGAGCTTGGTGATACCAGATTTGCAAGGTCACACCACTAGAGTAATCTCTCCACTCTGTCTCCCCCACATCCCCCTCTTTGTATCGAATGCCTGTAGTAAGCACAGTATGATTAGGCTAAACCCAAATAGTCACAAAAACTTGCTTACGATCCCAGCATTATGAATGCTGGGAAGATTTTAGCACTGGCTTGAAATTCATAGTTTCTAATAGGACTCCAAATACTTTTTATAATCCCAGAAAATGATAAATCATATTATCTCAAAAAGTGATAATTCCAAGCCAAATGTGCAGGAGATCACATTTGGTATAGTATAATGACGTTTACATTTTAAGTAACTGCTGTTGTTGTTAAGTGCCATCTACTTGGCTCTAATCCACAGTGACCCTATGCACAAAAGAACAGAATACCGCATGATCCTGTGCGATCCTCACTGGTGTTTCTTTGCCTGAGCCCATTGATAACAGCCACAGTGTTCATCCATCACCTCAGGGGCCTTCCTCTTTTTCAATGCCCTTCCACTTTTACAAGCATGATGTCCTTCCCCAGAGACTGATCTCTCCTGATAATATGTTCAAAGTCTATAAGACAAAGTCTTTCCATCCTTACCTCTAAGGAGCACTCTGGCCTTACTTCTTCCAGCACAGATAAATTTGTTCTTTTAACAATTCTTAGTGCTTTCAACATACTTCTCTAGAACCACAAGTCAGCTCATCGGTTCTACTTCAGTCTTCCTTATTCAATGTCCAACTGTCACATGCACATGAAACAATGAGAGAATATCATATCTAGGGCTAGGTACACCTTAGTCCTCCAAGTAACATCCTTTCTCTTCAGTACTCCAAAGAGAACTTGTACAGCAGATTTACCTAGTTTAATACATCTTTTGACCTCGTAACTGGTTCTTCCATGTCAGCTCTCACTTTTTTCCCATTTATCATGATGATACCTATTGTTCCGGTTATGAGGAATTTGGCCTTTTTATATTGAGCTGTAATACATAGTAATGGCTACAATCCTTGATCTTCATCAGCAAGTGCTTCCATTTCTTTAAGTAAATAGATATTACATATTTACTTATGTTTTAGAGATGATATATATATATAGTCTTATAAAATGCACCTTGATAATAGCTACAGAGAAAAATCTACAATAAGAACCACGATTTTTCATACATATACTTTGCATCCTAGTTTTGTTTCTGCTTCTTGAATTTTAATCTTGAAACACATTTTTATGATTAATCTGTTGAATATTCCCTAATGTCTGCCCTTCTTTATAATTTATTGTTTGAATTGTCCCCCATTGGAACTGATCCCAAACCCTGGCATTTTGCTTTTAAACTATCTTCCTAACTTTTGCCTGTGAAATTGTTGTTAATCACACTCAAGGCTGAATGACTCTAAGCCATCAAAAATTCCAGAAATGCCATCTTATTGTAAGTTGAATATTACTGAATAAAAGTTTTGTTACACATTGAGTCATAGCACTCTTACCTTCTGTTTCCCCTATGTAAAATGTTAAATGCTTTATGCTCTCTTTTGCTAGAAAACTTAAAAATGATAATATGTTGGAAATAATATGTATTTGGAACACATATGACCAGGACCTAAAAGTAGCAATCTCAAGAATAAGACCAGCTGTGAAGTTTTAGCTAAATGCTTTATGTGCATCATCCCACTTAATCTTCACTTCTTTAATAAGATAGTATGATTAGATCCATGTCATAGATCATAGGGTCCCAACTTTTTTTAAATCATTTTATTGAGGGCTTATAGAACTCTTTATCACAATCCATACATCCATTGTGTGAAGCACAATTGTACACTTGTTGCCATCATCATTCTCAAAACATTTGCTTTCTACTTTAGCCCTTGGTATCAGCTCCTCATTTTCCCCCTCTCTCCCCACTCCTTCCTCCCTCATGAACCCTTGATAATTTATAAATTATTATTATTATTATTATGTCATATCTTACACTGTCCCTTCACCCACTTTTCTGTTGTCCATCCCACAGAAAAGAGGTTATATGTAGATCCTTGTAATCGGTTCCCCCCTTCTACCCCACCTTCCCTCCACCCTCCTAGTATCACTGCTCCCACCACTGGTCCTGAAGGGATCATCTGTCCTGGATTCCCTGTGTTCCCAGTTCCTATCTGTACCATTTTACATCCTCTGGTCTAGCCAGATTTGTATGGTAGAATTGGGATCAAGATAGTGGGGGATGGAGAAGGAAGCATTTAGGAATTAGAGGAAAGTTGCATGTTTCATCATCGCTACACTGCACTGTGACTGGCTTATTTCCTCCCCTCAACCCTTCTGTAAGGGGGCATCCAGTTGCTTACAGATGGGTCTCGAGTCCCCACTCTGTACACCCCATCATTCACAATGATATGATTTTTTGTTCTTTGATATCTGATACTTATGCTTTCGACACTTTTGTTGTGTTCCTCCATGCGGACTTTGTTGCTTCTGAGTTGGTCACTCGTTGACCTTCAAGTCTTTAAGACTGGAGACGCTATATCTTTTGATAGTTGGGCACCATCAGCTTTCTTCACCACATTTTGATTATGTACACATTTGTCTTCCCAATGATATTATCAGGAAGGTGAGCCTGTAATGATAGATTTTTGTTCTTTGATGCCTGATACCTGATTCCCTGGACACTTCATGATCACACAGGCTGATGTGCTTCTTCCAAGTGGGTTTTGTTGCTTCTGAGCTAGATGGCTGTTTGTTTATCTTTAAGACTCCAGATACTATATTTTTTGATAGCTGGGCACCATCAGTTTTCTTCACCATATTTGCTTATGAACCTGCTTTGTCTCAGGGATCATGTCAGGAAGGTCAGCATCATAAAATGTCAGTTGATAGAACAAAGTTCTTGCATTGAGTGAGTACTTGAGTGGGAGCCCACATAGGGTCCCAACTTATTTGACCTGCCACCCCTCTTTCAGAAAAAAAAATTATTTAGTGACCTCTAAACATATAAAAACGTTCATCTTATAGCTCTGAATTCAGGACAAAATAGAGGTATAGGAGAAAGATGGTACTGTCTGCTTTGTAAAAAATTAGTCTTAGAAACCTACAGGGGCAGTTTTACCTGTCCCTCGGGGTCAGTGAGTGAGTTAATAGGCCTCCTGGCCAACTCCCTTCTCCCCCCGGGAGGAGTAGCACCCATTGGGGGCATATATGTTTGCGAAGGGCCACTGCTAATTACAAGACCGGGAATTTGAAACTACGCGCCCTGCCATAGGAGAGCAGTAAGATTCTGTACTTTGGTAGAGAGTTTCTGAAACCGAGAGCAGGAGTTCTCTTGTGCCAGAGGGTTTCTGTGAGGCAACACTGACTACCGCAGGGCGGCAAAGGGGAACGAGTGAGACTTCTCTAATAGCAGCGAGTTTGATTTGGGTTTATGAATCCGAATCAAATTGTTAACAGAAAGTTTGGTCATAGATGAAGTAAGGAGACTCAAAAAAGTTAAAGCACTTTCCCCAGATTTGCCTTGTGGCAGAACCAGCTCAGGGAGAGGGATGGGTCTTCTTGAACTCACAGGAACAAATGAAGAAGGAAGGAGAGGAGAGGAAGGGAACGGCATCCTAGCCGACCAAGTTCTGAGGACGGAATTCCTACTTGAAGCAGCCAGTACATAAAGAGGACCTTAGGGCTGGCCCCGTCACAATCCACGGCATCCCCTATGGGGGACAACACTGGAGACACAGTGCAAGAATGGTGCCAGGTCTGACCACCCAACCCCCACCACCACCTGGGTGAAACACGAAGGGAGTGCAACAGAGCAGCAAGGGGAGCAAAGCAATGAAGTCCCTGAGGAACCCCAAATACAGACTTCAGGGGCAGGGCTTGGCAACTCATCCAACTCAATCAGAAAATATTCATAAAGGTCAATAGAAAGACCTGGAAGTATTTATAGGCTTTTTCTTTTTCATGTATATATATACACACACACATATATACATATATATGTGTATATATATATAATAGCAGGAAAACAATATCAAGGAGAAGACAATGGGACTGACAGTCCAGGATGATATGGAAGAGGAGGAAGTGGGGTAAAGGAAGGGGAGCATCAACAAACCCAGGGATGAGGGAACAACAAGTGATCTAAAATTGATGGCAAGGACGGTGTAGAATGCCTGATGGGGTTTGATCAAGTGCAGTGTAGCTGAGAGGAATTGATGAGAACCCGACAAAGGTCAAGCATGATAGTGGGACAGGAGGAAAGTAAAAGGAAATACAAGAAAGGACTAGGAGGCAAAAGGCATTTATAGAGGTATAAATACAGGTATGTATGTATGTATGTAAATATGTTTATATGTGATGATGGGAAAATATATTATGTGCACATATCTATATGTTAAGTATTAAGGCAGCATATGGTTATTTGGGCCTCTCTACTCAAGTACTCCCTCAACACGGAACACTTAGTTCTAATAACCTGGCATTCTGTGATGCTCACCTTCCTGACAAAATGTCTGAAGACAAAATGGGTGCATTAGCAAACGTGGTAAAGAAAGCTGATGATGCCCAGCTATCAAAATATATATCATCTGGAATCTTAAAGGCTTGTAGACAATCAACCATCTATCTGAGAAGCAGCAAAGTACACGTGGAGGAAGCACACCAGCCGGTGTGATCATGAGGTGTCAATGAGATTAGGTCTTAGGCATCAAAGCCCCAACAAAAAATGTTATCATGGAAATGAGGGTAAGGGCAGAGTGGAAACCCAAAGCCTAGCTGTAGACAATTTGACTTGCCCTTGTAGAAGGGTCACAAGGAAGAGATGAGCCAGTCAGTGTGGTGTTGCACTTATTAAACACAACTTTTCTCTAGTTCTTTAATGCTTCCCCCTCCTCCCCACTAGGATGACTCCAATTCTACAATCCAGCTAGACTAGAGCTTATACACTGGTACAGATCAGAGCTCAGAAGACAGGGAATCCAGGATAGATAAAACCCTCAAGACTGGTAATGAGAGTGTGATACCAGAAGGACAAGGGGAAGTGGGGGGAAATAGGGGAAACTGATCACAGTGTTTGACATATAACCCCCTCCCATGGGGACAGACAACAGAAAAAAAATGGGTGAATGAAGACAAAGGAGTGGTTGGTGTTCGACATAAAGAAATTTATAAATTATGAAGGGTTCATGAGGAAGGAAGGAGGGGAGGGGGAAAAGAGCAGATACCAAAGGATCAAGTAGAAAGAAAATGTTTTAAAATGGTGGCAATATATGTACAGAGTGCTTGACACAGTGAATGGATGGATTTTGATAAGGGCTATAAGACCCAATAAAATGATTTAGAACAACAAACAAACAAACCAATACCAGGAGGGTAGGGGGAAGGTGGGAGGAGAAAGGGGGAACAGATCGCAATAATTGGCGTATAACACCTGCTTTCCTCATGCCCCCATCCCCATCCCAGAGTGATTGGAACACAAAAACCTGGGTGAACAGAGACAACTGATGGTGTACGATATGAAATTAATAATGATGTATAATTTATAAAGAGTTCATTAATGGGGGAGGGTGGAAAAAATGAGCTGATACCAAGGTTCAAGTAGAAAGAAAATGTTTTGTAAAGGATGATGGCAATTTATGTACAAATGTGCTTGACCCAATGGATGTATGGATTGTTATAAGAGCTATAAGAGCCCCCAATAAAAATGATGTATTAAAATTAAATAAAAATTAAATAAACAATAAAGCAAAGCAAGACACAAAACAAAACTTCTAGGCTTTATGCTCCTTGTCATTCTACTGGAGGAAAATCACTGAAGGCTTTATGCTGCCTTCCACTATCATATAATTTTACTGAACCAAAACTAGAGACACAATTAAGCAGCCAGAGATCCTAAATGAAAACAAACAAACAAACAGATCTCGAGCCAAAATAGAAATAAGTCAAGTGAGACACAAACACTTTAGAAATCACAGGTGTGTTGCATCAGGTGAGCCTGCTTTGATTTTTTATTCCTAGGTTCAGTTCTGGAAAACTATTTACTTGAAATAATGAGAGATGATAAAAATCACTTTGCATGCATAAGTTGAAAAATTAAATGTGCCCCAGATAAATTTGAATCTGTGTGAATGCATATAGCATCTTTGTAGGACAAGGGAAGGTGCGTTAATGAGTCCACAATGTAACTCTTCAGGTGCAGTGAGATGTGCAACTTTGTCATCATCTGAGTAATAGGAATAATGAATGTTGAACATCCTGACTGACACATGGTAATAAATTAAGTTGAGAACATATTCAATCATTTTTAATGGTCACAGTGGCTTTATTAATAATAGTTTGAGTCTCAGTGTACAAAGCAGGCTATAGAACATACACATAATAGAATGCTATGTAATGTAAAAAAATATGATGAATCTTTGAAATATCTCATAACCTGATGAGCCTTCAGACCTGGAGGACATAGCACCATACAGTTAAGTCAGCTACCAAAGGACAAATATTGTATGAGACCACTACTGTACAAAGAAAAAGCTTGCACACTGGCCCAAACTTTCTCTGATGGTTAACAGGAGCAGGAGAGGAATAAAGGTAAATCACTAACTAGAAGTTAAAAAACAAGATAGATAAGCTTTAAATAATCTAAATGCCTATGCATAGCCGAGTGAATAAAGTATATTCATATAATAGGTTCCATCCAGCAATAGTTGTAACCAGGCTTCAAGAGCATGTGTAAAAATTCCAAGAAGTTAAAAGCTTGTCTCCAAACCAGTAAGATGTCAACTAAGTCCACATGGAAGAAATACAGCATCATCAGTCACTGGAGTATTTTAATCCATATAGTCTGATGTCAAAGAAGAAAGTAGTTTTAGAGCCTACATTGTGAGAATCAGGTGTTCAGAAGGCTATGGATGACAGTGGGAGTCCAAGGTTCATGAATGGAACCACACAGGAAATAAACCCCCAGAAAATGCCCCTTATCTAAAATTGAGAGATAGGAGGAAAGGAGCCCCTAACCGAGTGCTTGGGAGAGATGAGTATAGATCAAAGATTTAAATCCGGCTTGACAGTTAAAACATTGACAGTCCCTGTAAGGCAGGCTGGACCTGATCTGGTTTCCAAATTTTTCTGTGTTTTTGCTTTGTATTGCTTTGTTTGTTCACATTAGGGTGTATCTCAAATGTGTTGTCATTTGGAGGTCACCCCTTGAAGTTGTGTTGTAGTTTTCCATTTTTCCATTTGTGAAACCCAGGATTGATAAATCTATAAGGGTAGCAAATAGGATAAGGGCTTCAAAGGGAGACAATGTCAAGGAGTCCATGTAGAACAAGGAATGTCTGGAAAGTGATTGTGCAGTTCTATTTGATGTGCTTGAACTGTGGAATGATATGATATATATTTTAACTTCCAATTAACAAAATTTTAATAAATAAATAAAAATTTTAAATAATACTTTTCAGATTAACTGTAAAAAAAAAACAACACCAAAATTCTAAGATGTTACTTTAAGCAAAATAAACCAGACACAAGAGAATGTATACTGTATTATTCTATTAGATTGAAGTTTTGGAAGGTAACACTTATCTTTGGTGATAAATTGTCACCTGGAGAAGAGGTGAACCAATTGCAAAAAGGCATGGGACTGTTTATTTAGACTCTATGCATTTTATACCACAATAAAGGTAATGTGAATGCATGTTTATACTACATATTTTATGTAATTTGACATTTTAAAAATCCTAGAGAATGTATTTGGTTAGTTACATTATTCCCATAAGAGTAAACACATCAAAAATGTTCTTTTAATGTAAATAAATATGAATTATTTGATTTGGGTGTTAAAAAACAATTTTCACATTCAAGTTTCACTCTATCATTGTATTTTCCTAAAATAATCTCGTTCTACAGGATAGAAAATTCAGTGTGGCACCTGAGGAATGATTATTTATGACTGGTTTCCCATTGCCTACTTGACTCTAGAACCTTATGATAAATTTCTCTTTATGCATCTCTGGCATTAGCCCCAAGCCACCCAGCCCATCAAGTTAAGTTTATAGCACATAGAGCAGATTTGGCATATAATATTGATAAACATATTGGAACACAAGGAAAGACCTTCAAAATACATAAATCAAATGCTCATGAAGTTGAAAACAGAAATAAGCAGCCCTACAATCATAGTTGAAGATATGAACACATCACATGAAATGAAAAACATCATTAGGAAAAGAACTAAGTAAAGAAACAAAAGAGCCAAAGAACACAATCAATTAGCTAAACCAGCTGCACATACACAGAGCTCTCCACCCAATAGTAACGTACCCATGATACACACTCTAAAATATATCATGTGTTAGGTTATGCAGCACACGTCACAAAATATAAAAAAAAATCCTACAATCCATTTGCTCATATCACAATGCTATAAAAATGAAAATCAACAATTAAAGAATAAGAACGAAAAGGCAACAGCATAGACACTAAACAACATACGACTTTAAAATGCCTGAGTAATAGTTCAAGGAAGGGATAAAATTAAGAAATTCCTTGAAATAAATGAGAATAATAACACAAAATACCAAAACTTTTGGTGCACAGCTAAAGCAGTTATCAGAGGGAAATTTATAGCAATCAGTGCACACAAGAAAACAGTGGGAAAATTCAAAATCAACACCTTAACACATCTCCAACAACTAAAAGAATGTTAACTGCATACATACTTCAGCAGCGGGATTTTTTTTAAAGTCAAACATTAGAGCAGAAACATATCACTGGAAAGCAGAAAAACAATGGAAAAAAATCAGTAAGATGAGAAGTTGTGTCTTTGAAAGAAATGACAAAATTGGCAAACTTAACCAACAAAAATAAAGAAAAGATGCAAATATTTAGAATTAGAGATGAAAAAGACAATATCATAGCAGATCCAAATGGAATAAGAAGAGGAGTAACATACAAATAAAAAATCCAACAAGTTTGATATCAGCAAGCAGTAGAAAAATAGCTAGAAATATGCCATTTATTCAAATGAACAAAGATGGCTGTGGAAATCAGACTCATTTCAAAAGAAATAGAGAAGATCTGTTTTCACAGGAGAATTCTACCAGATGTGTGGAGAGCTATCACAAACTCAAAGACTGTGTCAGAATGTGGACAGGAACAAGCTCACAAACTCATCCCATTAAGGAAACAATGAAAAATATCAAACCAGGCAAAGTTTCCCCGACAACAGAAAACTGCGGACTACTACTTCTTCTCACGAACATTAAAGACCAAACTCACTGTGGTTGGTTCAGTTCTGACTCATGACGTCCTTGTGAGACACGTAGAACTGCCCCTTTGGATTTCTGGCACTGTAATTATTGAGTTTGTAAGTAGAAAACCTGTTTGCTGAGGAGCGGCTATTGGTTTGAATCTGCTGACTTTGAAAATTAAAACCCAGCGTGAAATCACTACACTACCACTGCACCCCTCATTTACTTAGGTGCAAAAACGCTCAACAAAATTTTAGCCAATAGATTTTTGTTTGTTTGTTTGTTTGTTTGTTTGTTTTGGGGGGGCATCACTGCGCTCTGGTGGTGGGAGTAGGAGGCCCAGCCTTGCTGCCGGATTTGAACCTCCAACCCAGTGGGCCGCAGTCCCGTGCACAACCACTACGCCACTGGGGCTCAGCCCGCCAATAGATTTTTAAAAAATATTGTTGATGATCTTTCTTATACTTTATTTTTATTAGTATCTTCATATTGCTACTATTATTATTACTGTTTTCTTTTTGTTTTTCATTATTTGTTAGGTTTTCTACCTTATGAAATACAGAAAGAATAGATAAATAGAGACAAAAATCAATGAAGTAGTATATCAGGGACAGGGAATTTGGAGGGTGAAGGGCACGGGGAATCAAATGCAAGAGGGAGAAAGGAGCACTAGAACTGGCCGTGATGATGTTTATCTTTTTTAAAGTGGTTTACCAGTGAAAGTATATTTTTATAACAAGAAAATTACTTAAAAAAAAAACACAATAAACAAGAACCCGTAATTGACCAAGGGCTCCCATGGATGAAGAAGAATGAATTATTGCTTAGTGGACACTGAATTTATGTTAATAGTGCTGGGATAATTTTGAAAATGATATTAATAATAGTTGTATAACAGTATAAGCAATGGTACTGAAATATGCATGTAGAGGGTGTTGAGTGTATGTGAGAATGTGTTGTTTTGTACATTTTTGCCACAGTTAAAAATGATAAGCTAATAACGAGTACAGCAAAAGAGAAAATGTGCTGAAATTGATTGTGTTAATGATTCAACAACTCTTCTTCATAGGCTTGAACTATTGTATGCTATGTGGAAGGCCTACCAATAATACTAATTTTTTAATAAATCATTTTTATTGGGAACTCTTGCAATTTTATCATACTTAAAGGGAAAAATTGAAAACAGTTTTCCTGGAAATGGGAACTGGAGAATCATGCACCCCTCACCACTCTTATTCAGCATTGTGCTGGAAATATTAGTCAGAACCATGAAACAGCAGAAAGAAATCAATGGATAGTCTGCAGTCGGAGGTGGGGAGGATGTGGGAGAACTGGTGGGGCCGAAGTAAGGGTAATGCAATAGAAAGTACTGAAACCCAAATGGTGACTGAGCATGGTAGTGGAATAGGAGGAAGGTGGAAGGAAATACATGAAGGGAGTAGAAGGCAAAGGGCACTTACAGAGGTCTAAATACAGATTTGTACATATGTAAACATAAGCACATATTATAAGTAGGGAACAATCCTGATACACATATTGATATGTTTAATACTAAGATAGAAGCTGGACCTTGGATCCCTACCCAGGCACTCTCCCTCAAGGCAAGGACACTTTGTTCTACTAATTTGGCATTTCAGAATGCTCATTGGCCCAATGTGATCACTGACGTCAAATAGGTTCATAAGCAAATGTGGTGATGAAAATCCAGCTACTAAAGGACATGGAGTCTGGGGTCTCAAAGCCTTGAAGACAAACAGCCATCTAGCAGAGAGGTTTCCATATCCAAGGCCACAGGGAAGAAGTGGCCACGAGATGTCAAAAGGACCAGGCCACAGGCATCAAACAGGAAAAATTATACCACTGTTAGTGTTCTTGCATGAAACAACCACTGAGGACATGTGGGGATTGAGCAAGAGTGGTAAAGATGGCTGATGATACCTGGCTATCAAAAGATATGACATCTGAGGTCTTAAAAGTTTGAGGGTGAACAAATGGTTATATGGCCCAGGAACAACAAAGCCCACCTTAAAAGATGCACACCAACCTGCACAACCATGAGATATGGAAAGATCAGGCATCAACGAACAAAAATCATATTACTGTCTGCCCACCCTTGCGACAACATCATGAAAGACAGAAGGGAGCAGACGCAGACAGAGAGGACAAATCTGATGGCACCCAACTACCAAATGATAAAGCACCTGGGATCGCGAAGGCTTGAGGATGAATGGATGGACATCTAGCCCAGAAGCAGCAAAGCCAACATGGAAGAAAAACACTAGCATGTGTGATCACAGGTGGCTGAAGGGAGCAGATATCTAAGAACAAGAACCACATCACTACGAATGGGGGCAGAGCGGAGTGGGGACCCAAGGCCCACCTGTGGGTAATTGGACACTCTCGCACAGGGGAGTCGTGGGGAGGAGACAGGCTAGTGAGGCTTAGTGAGGTGGCAATGAAGCATACAGCTTTCCTCTAGTTCCTGAAGGCTTCCTCCCTCCAACTGTCATGGTCCCAGTTAGACACTACTGTGGAGATGAGAAATGGAAAGGCAGGGAACCCGGCATGGATGAACCCCATGGGGCCAGTAGTGGAAATGAAGCTGCAGGATGGGTGGAGGGGAAATGGGGTGGAGAGGGGGAGCCAACTTCAGGGATCACCTATAACCCCCTACCAGGGGGACAGACACTGGGGGAGAGGGCACGGGGAGACATCGAGCAGTGTAAGTTATGACAAAACAATAATTTATGGAGTATTGAGAGTTGGTGGAGGAGTGGGGAGCTAGGATGGAGGGGAAAGGATCAGAGGCAGAGGTAAGAGGCTCGGATGGAAAGGTGGAGGTTCAGAGAATGATGACAGCTGTAGGCATGTGAAGAAGTGTGACACAATATATGTATTTATATATTATGAGAAACGATGTATGAGCCCCCAATGAAATGATTAAACATGAAAAAAAAGAAATCAAGGGAATATAATTGTCCAAAGAAGAAGTGAAATTCAGATGATTCTTGTATACCAGTGGCCAGAGCTCCAAAAAAATACCAAGAAAATAATATTATGTATAATAACCAAACAAAAGATGAAATGTTTATGAATATACCTAACCAAAGGTACAAAAGACCTGTACAAAGAAAACTACAGAGTATTATTATAAGAAATCAAAAGAGACCTACACAAATAGAAGAGTATCCTGTGTTCATGGATATAAAGGCAAAATATTGTGAAAAATGTCAACACTGCCTATAGCGATCTAAAATTCAATGCATATCCAAACCTTATTCTTTCAAGAAACACACACAAAAAAAACCTATATTGCAAGAGGCCTCAGACTCCTTGATTTCAAGATCCACTATAGTTAAGTAGTCAAAACAGCCTGATCCTGACACAGTTATAGATACATACTCTACTGGAACAGGATAGAAAACCCAGAAACGAAAGCTACTGATTTTAAACAATGAAAAACAAAGTAATAAATAGATAGATAAATAAAAAAATAAAAAGGTACATACATACTGTTCAACAAATGATCCTGGAAAAATTTAGATCTTCATCTGCCGATGAATGAAACAGGACTTATACCTTGCTCCATGTACAAAATGAACTCAAGATAGATAAGAGACCTAAGTATCGGGCTGAGCCCCAGTGGTGTAAGTGGTTGAGTGCAGGACTGCAGCCCGTGGGCTTGGTGGTTCAAATCCAGCAGTGGCCCTCAGTAGCAGCGCTGGGTAGCTCCCATGACCACCAGAGGGCAGTGATGCCCCCCCAAAAGAAACAAACAAAAACAATAAGACCTAAGTATCAACTCAGTGCTTTAAGAATCTTCCATGAGAAAATTGGGACAAACTTAAGGGCTCTATTTACAGGTGGCACACATAGACTACCAAATATAATAAGTAAGCACACCCAGTGTAAGATTGAGATCTCTTAAAAAAGACAGGCACATCAAAAAACTTCATCAATGGAGTAAAATGAAAACCCACAGTTTTGGAAAAAATCTGTAGCAATTAATTAATAAATGGACTAATTAATATCTATAGAGTTCTGCAGCACCTGAATAAGATAATAAACCAAGTAAAACAATTAAAAGGTGGGCTAAGGATATGAACAGACAAATCACAAGGAGTAGCGCTAGGATGGCTAAGAAACACATGAAGAAATGCTCATAATCACTAGCCACCCAGGAGATGCAAATCAAAGCAATGACGAGGTGTCACCTTACGCCCACAATAATCCAATATTAAAAGACAACAAAATTATAGAGAGAGTTTGAAGAGACAAGAATTCTTATATACTATTGATGGACTTGGAATTATGGGCAACTATTGTGAAGGGAGATAGTGATACCTAAAACAAACAAGAATAGAAATAGCTTTTCTGGACAAAGAAGTGACCGAACACAAACAAATATTGTCTTACATTTGTTGCAGCACAGTTCACAATAGCCCAAATGCCCATCAGTAGAATAGGCATATGTATACAACAGAATACTATGTATCCCTAAAAACAGTTGTGAAACCTTGAAGCAGTGCACAAGTAAAGTTAGTTCACTCCAAAAGGACAAATAGTGTATGAGTCTACTGCACTATGAGGATAAACACCAAGGTGGAGGGAGTCATGTAATTTGTAATCTTGTTACCCAAGAAATGAAGAAGGGAGCCTGCTGAGTGCCTAATGTCTATATCAGCCCTTTTATATGTACATCATAAAAGCCACATTGACAGAGGAGGCCTCACCTAGCTTCGGTCAGTTTCTCAAGATGTGGGGAGAGGGAGAAGAACATTCCGTGTCTGTCATACAACATTGTGCTAAGGTCACCCACAATCAACAGGCACTCCTACAAGTTCTGTGAAACTTACTGGAAATTCAAGTCAATGTGGGAGTAGGGGACAAGGATGTCTTAGAGAAGGCAATCACTTTTCTGTTGGTGGATAAATTAGGAGATGTCACTTCCCTTTGGGGGAAAATGCTTAATAATACTTTTAGAATCCACAGGGAGAAGCAGCCCAGCACTATGTTCCTAATAGAACACTTTTGACCTAGTGTCTGTCTACCCAGCCCTGATGACACAGGCCATGTGCTGGAACTTTAAATGCTGTCTTTTTTAGATGCACAACACTGTGCATAGACCACACTAGACAAGTTTGTCGTGGAAACCTCATCAGGTGAACTGATTTTGCCTCGAAATCACCTGTATCATATTTAAGAAACTTGCATACTCCTTTGGATTTATTTAAAACTGAAATGCCCTAGTCTAAGAAGCAGATGCTTGCTTATCCAAAGGTTATGGGATCTGGTGCTCATTTGGATGTGGATCGGACCTCTTGCTTTGAGGGTGAAAGATGAAAGATGGCCTGGAATTACCATATATTTATTATTTTATATATTTATTATATTAATGCACTCCTTGAACTCATCACATATTTTAATCTAGTCATCATCATTCTGTTTGGTGAATGAGTGTTATTGAAAACTGTGCCCTCACACCAACTCCACTGTTCATGTCACTTAAGAATTCAATCTGTGCAAGTCAACACTTCATGTGTTACAGTCTGAACAGATGGCCTATACTTGTAACATTTCCTTTCGTCAACAGTGCTTTAGATTCTATGCCATTGAGCAATTAATGACACAATAAAATCATCTTAGGCCTTGGGGGAATTGCTTATAATATTCTCTATCATAAAAAGATGAAGATGTGTCTAAAATATACATATGTAGACCATAGCTATATTACTGAACGTGGGTCTTTGCACTCCATACTAGTCCCCAATTTAAGAACAATTAGTTCTATGACATGACTCTTCTCCATACTCACTCTCATGAAGACACGAGGTCTAAAGCAAATTGTGATGAAGAAACAAGGTGGTGCCCAACTGGAAGAAAGAATTATGTCTGGGGTGTGAAAGGATTGTCCTTCAACACGCAGCCATCTACGTGAGGAATCAACTAAAGCCACATGAAAGAAGGACACTAGCCTGTGGGGCCCAAAGATTGTAAATAATAAGGTCCAATCTGAACAGAATCAAAGTTTCACTGCTAACACCTGGTTTGCAGAGGGCTTTGGATGACAGTGGAACCCCCAAATCACTTTACAGAGTTCCCACCTGGGTGAAGCCTCTAGGGGCTTCCAACTGATTAGCCCAGAGATGGGAGCAGTCTTGCTGTCAGACACAGAGCTTTGTAAAGTTGATTATGGAAGATATATTTAGGTTAAATTATAACACCTTATCATTCCATTTTCTCTTTTGACCCATTTTACAGTTGTTTCAGTTTTTAATAGTTTCCTTTTTTCCATTGAGATTTTTCTCTGTTTTATTTTGTCATTGTTGGGTTTTTCAGTTTGTTTCCTACTTGTGTATTATATGACTTTCTGTATATGAGGTCCAAGATAGGTAAATCCAAGAATGGTAGCAGGGGAGATTGAATGGAAATGGGGAGCTAACAGTAACAGGTTTAAGAAGAAAATGTTCTGGAATTGATTGTGGCGATGATTGTACACCCTTTCTTAATATTATTGGATTATTAAATTGTACTATATGTGAATTATATACCTAACTATTTTTAAAGGATTGTAGTAGTACATAAACAGGGAAGTGCAGGAAATTTAAATACACTATTAGGTTGCTGCCAGATTCAGAAGAAGACATGGAATTAGCATATCTTTGCTGATATCTAAGGTATCTTGACTATAAACTATAATATCAGGCAAGTGCTTACCTATATTTTCTTGACTATACAGACATTTGACTGTATGCATTTTAACAAATTATAGATTCTAGAACCCTTAAATGGTGCTCATGTGAAACCTATACACAGTAAGAGATAGAACAAGAAGACACTGCATGGTTAAGAATCAGGAAAACTGCTCATCAGACTTGAATCCTTTCATCATCCTCTGTCAGTCAGAATGCTGGCAAATAATCTTAGAATCTGGACTATATGAAGATGACTGGCATCAGGATTGGAGTAAGACTCATGTAATATGAAGATGACACAACCTTATTTAATGAAAGCAGAGAGGACTTGAGACACTTACTGAGGAACATTAAATACTATACTCTTTGGTGTGGATCTCACCTTAACGTAAAACAAAAATCTTTACAATTAAATCAGTAGGCAGAAATGGAGAAAGTTGTAAAGGATTTCTTTACATAGACACACAACCAAGCATTCTAGAATTCAAGTAGCATGTTGCATTGGCTAAATGCACTGCAAACAAATTCTTTAAAGTGTCAAAAGCAAAGGTGTCATCTTCAGGACTGTGGTTTTCAATCTAGGAAAAATGAACAGAGTAAGGATTGCCAAAAATGAATTGATGAATTCAAAGAACATATAAAGTATCACGGGCTTCCAAAAGAATAAATAAATCTACTTTGGAGGATTTAAGCTGTAAAGAAAGGATTTAAGCAGTAAAGAAAGCTTCCTGGAAGAATGGCTATCTAGATTCTGTCTCCTGAACTTCAGGAATGTTCTTGGGAGAAATGCAGTACTGGAAAATCATAACATGCTTGGGAAACTAGAATCTCAGGATAAAAGATGACCTTTGATGAAATGATTGACCTGGTGGTTCAAATAGAGGCATGATTTTGAGGATGGCACAGAACCGGCCAGTGTTTCATTCTCGTGGGGTGCCAGTGAGTCTGCACTGGCTTGGTAGCACCTAATAACAGGAAATGATGAGATTATTTTTACTGGTGCAGAACACACACATAACTTTTTTTTTAACCATCATAGATATCCTAATTTCCTACCAGTTCATAACCTTCCGTGGCACTGTGTTCAAGAAACTTAGCAAAATTAATTCATTCAAGTTTTGTGTAAGACAATGTTAATATTATATTAATCCCTGTTTAGAAGGATAGAAAGAAGTATGAAATTTTAATTGATCAGTTTCATTTTTTTCTGTTATATGACCTACACAGATAGAAACTGATCAGTTTTCTTTGCCTTTCTCTTCCCAACCAGTTGACCAATGGCTCATTTTGTTCATAATTCTGGTCATTCATCAGTTACTTCATTTTTTTTTTTTTTGGAGGGCATCACTGCTCTCGGTGGTGGGAGTAGGAGGCCCAGCCCCACTGCTGGAATTGAACCTCCGTCCCAGTGGTCCGCAGTCCCGCGCACAACCACTATGCCACCGGGGCTCAGCCCAGTTACTTCATTTTTTTATGCGTTAATTTCACAAACATTTATCCAACACCTACCATATACGAGGCCATGTGATTTTAGTCTCTGCCTACACAGGTAATAAGATAATTTCAGTCCTTAATTTTTAGAAATCTATCTTTTGTTTTGATAGAAAAGCATCCCAATATCATACTAGGGATATGAAGGAAATGCATTGGGACAAAATATGGTCAGATTCATTTGATTTGTGATGTGGATGGAATATTTTACAAAGGCTCTTGTATTTAAGCTTAAGGGTTATGACATATGCTAGTTACTATTGCATTAACAAATTACCCCTAAACCTAGCAGCTTAAAACAACTATTTTGTTTTACTTGTATATTCTCTTAATTAAGGATTTATAATATCATGGAGGTTATGGATCATCTCTGCTCTATAATATCCTAAGTGGATATATATTTGGGATGATTAAGAGACAAATGTAATAGTTCCAGTAGAGAATATGAAGGACAGCACTGGATCATGACAATATAAATGGAAAGAGGGAATAGGTATAGAATTACTTGCAGTGCTGTCATGATTGATTGTCTGAGACTGGTAGGGGAGAAGCATCATCAAGAATGACTGAAATAAGTCAGAATGTCTAAGGTATCTCATGGGTAAGTGTTCAGCTGCTAACAAAAAGGTCGACAGTTTGAACTCAAGATAGAACTGCAATCTGACTCTGTGAACTCTACAGTCAAGAAAAACCCATGGGACAGTTCTATTCTGTCACAGAGAATCTTTGTAAGTTGTTGAGTACTGAATGGCACCCGATACCAGCAACTGGAGACCTCAGACTGTACTTGTTTACATTGGAGTAGATCCCTCTAGTTTTGTGATGACTACAGATCAACACATGCCACAGAGCCTGCAGCTTGACCATTCTAACCACACTAGTTGTCTTGATCGTAGGAAATAGGAGCTGCTTACTGATTTTCTGATATATACTGTTGACATTCTGAAGGCATTATAGAGTAGAATTTGGAAATAAACATAATAGTAATGGCAGGTTCCCAAAGTAGTTATAAGTATAATACAAAGATAAAATATTGTCATACAGCTTCTATTTTAAATTTATGTACATAGATTCTAAATTTTCTGAGGCGTAGAACAGATCAAATTATTGCAACTAATTTTTCCTTCTCAATAGGAAACTGTAGTCAGAATACTGTTTTCTTTTTTTTAAATGACTGGTTCTTTGTCCTGTTAGATTTTTAAAGAGATTCAAAGTTCCTTCTGCCATCTCCTGAGACATTATCAATTAACCACACACAGCCCATCGAACACAGCATAGCTGTAATTAAACTAAATTACTATGCAGTAGCTTTCATTATACCATGACACAGTTTTTGTTAGGACCACAGAGAAAGTTTAATTACATGTCTAGACACCCCCTGAATTCAGAATAGCAGTATTATCCTCGCCTCTTTAAAAGAGAATTTGAGCTTTTGATTGTTGCACTCTTTTGAAAGACCAAATGGTAAGATCAAGCTTTCTTCTTTTATAAAAAAAAAATTCACCTTCTACATTAATTCATATTTAAGAGCCATTTATATATCTGTGGATGTACATTTTTTAACTTGGATAATGTGTATATATATGTACAAGTTTTCACTCTGCTATATTGGGTAAACCAAAGATTTCAAAAAGTTCTTGCAAATATGGAATTAAAGGATCATGAAATCTTCCCACAAGTTTTGAAGTCCACTCATTTATTTCACTTGTACTCCAAAGCTGTGTTCTTCCTTTGTAAAGAGGTCAAATATTTACTGAAAAAAATTTTAACGTACTTTAGTCTAAGTCACACTTATATTTGGTAATGATATTTTCAGCACCCTCCTTCTTGTAGAGGGGTTTCTCGATTTGCCTGAGCCTGGAATGCCTTCCTCGCTGGTGTTCAGTCCTCCAGACACATCAGCTTCTCTGAACATGGTGGAGAATCTGGCTCCCTCAGGTCCCCAGACTACCTGGCCAGAGTGTTCAGCCTCAGGAGTTCTCCTACTTAACTTTGTGCTACAAGCTGAAAGCTGATCTCTCCCTTCTCATCCCAAAGCTGGCTTCCTGTTACCTTTTCTGTAACTTCACATCACTTTCGTACTTATTTTCCCCAAGCTATGCCTTATTCCCTGAACACAGCCACCATTTAATTGACTATCTCCATTTCTATAATCTTATCTTTTCTGAAACTTGACTCCAGATGTTGATATTGTTTCCAGATATTGAAAACAAAAGCATGAAATAATCACACACTTCCCCCCCCCCCCCCAAACCTTCTCAACCTTGTCTCAGTTGGCTGACTTTCAGAGTGGACCTACTAAAATATTATTTAGAAGTAACTAAATGTTTATTCATTTCTTGAACACCATTATATTCTTTTTATTAAAAAAAAACGTGTTCAATGGATTCTATTGCCATGTGTCTTGTCTATTTAAATCAGGATACATTTTTTATTTGTTTTTTTTTTCCAATTTGCATAATGCCTACTTTGAAATGAAAACCATTCATTTAATAATAATTGCTGTTGAATGTAATGAGGAGTGTTCCATTTAAGTCTTAATTCAATGTTAGGCTTTGAGTTGAATCTAAGTAAAATAATGAAGAGATAATACTTATATACTATTCCTAGAAATACATACGTGATTTTTAAAATAACATTATTAAAGTGAATTTTGGACTGTTCACTTGTTTCTATCTTCAGTGAAATAAAATCGCTTGGTATGACCATAGTCTTGGTAACTCCAACCAAACAAATGGATGGAATCATAGATCATAATTTGAGTATTAAACAGTTTTGCTCTTCAGCTGGATGTAAGAATGAGCCATCTGAGGAGCTGGAGAAGGTGATAATGCAGCTACCATTGTGATAATGCAGGTAATATTGTGGCAATGACATGGGAACAAGCAGGGAGATTCTGGCAACATTTTGCTATATAAAAATAGCAGTAATTTGGGGCTGAGCTCCGGTGTCATAGTGGTTGAGTGCTGGACTGCGGCCCACAGGCTTGGTGGTTCAAATCCAGCAACAGCTCTCCAGGAGCAAGGCTAGGTACCTCCCACGACCACCAGAGGGCGGTGATGCGCCCCCACCCCCAAATAACGGTAATATTTTGTTAATTAAAGAGAAGCATGGTGAGAAAGAAGAGAACATTTCTGACATTAGTTGACTGATACCACGTACAAAGTATAAAAGTTAATGCTATTAGGGCGAGGGTGTTCAATACGTCGATTGCAATCTATTAGTCAATCATGAATGTAGTGTGGGTAGGTTGCATAGCATTAAAAAATGCCTACGTAAGCCTATCATCAATCCCATCACTTAATATACAGCACAGCCAATCAGATGCAATCTTAAGTGTCAAACACATGCACAAACAACTGTACTTAGTGCAGCTAAACTGACAAGCTAAATAATTGCCAATTTTTTAGACCTAGTTTTTTTTCTCTTAAACATAAGAAAGGGTATTAAAATGAGATGGGGAGCTGGACCAAGTAAGAAGACAAAAATCACTTTCATAGAGAATGAGAAATTTGGGGCACTATAAACTGACATTCAGCTCGAGTCCAGAGCACATGAATAATTCTGGAACTTACTCATAGAGGGAAAGTACCCAAACTAGAGAAAATGTGCTACCTCCTTGACTGCATTATATTCAAGGTCCATACACAGACATTGTACATATAAAAAGTTCTCAATGCATTTATGAATACAAGTAATAAATAACTATATGTTTTACATTTTTGTAGTTGGTAGATCATTTTGACTTGATCATTTTATAAGTAGCTCGCATGCTGAAAAAGTGTGAGCACCTCTGTACTAGGGTTCCAGTTCATACATGCATGAGTTTATTCCAAACAAAACATGTAAAATGATTATTTGCTCATTAAGGCTTCACCTAATTCACAGTACATTTTTTTTTCATAAACCTGTTCAATATAAAACAGTTTAAATGTGGCCCTGCCATTAGTGGATGACTGCAGGCGAGTTCAGTAATACACTTCTCTTAAGTCATTTGGGTGCTTTCAGAAAAAGGTCCAATCTAAACAGCGGCTTCCAGGGTGATCTGCTGGATCATTTAACTTCAAGATGAAGTGGTAAGCCCAAAATATTATTGTAACTTTTGTTTGGAGACTCTGAATGGGTAATCTTGATAGATTTTCTTACAGGGCATAGGGTAATCATGGGGGCTTAGTATAAAGAACTTTTAAGAAAATGGGAAGCTGCATTGGTGAAGAAAAGGCCAGGAAGGTGGTGACCAGTGCTGTTCTCATCATGACTCTTTAAGAGTAGCCAGGGCTGTCTGTTTTATGAGGATTTCATTGCCAAGTCTGATCCCATCTTCCCTACAGCCCTGATATTTCCAGGTTTCTTTTCTTCCCTAAATTCAAAGAACGTTGAAAAGGAATAGAATTCAAGCTCTTTGAGGATACCCAATCTGTCATTTGATCTGGTATAAATAGAAGAGTACAGAATTTTAAGTGTCAAAGAGATTTTAAGTGTTAGGGAGGTGGAAACATCAACTTCAGAAATGTACATCCTTGATGTAAGACCTGTCTAGAAACAATAGCTTCCCATTTTGCTGTCTTTGTTTAACAAAGTTTCTATGATTTTACAACAACACTTTCTGTCTTACCTGCATATTAAATTGGGCAAAACAGGAAGAACACAGCTGAGAGAAGGTCAAGAGTTCGGTTTTGCACATGTTGAAATTCTGGTGCCTATGAGCTAAGAAATGTAACACAAGGAGTTAGATATATTGTTCTTTTATTTAATGGACACTTTTGAATGTGTGCATCCTTTTGAAATGATATTTACATTCTTAAGGGCTCTCAATGCGTCATAGTTTAGTTTGTGTAGTTAGTATGAGGTCAGTTACCAATTAGATGGGCCCCGTACCTCTCACATTCTAGTTGAAGATGGTTTCTAGGATAAGCAAGCACATGAAGTGCTTGTTCCCTGTATAAAATTGATTTTTTTTAAAAAGTTATTTAAAAATACCTGACTTTACTATTGGATACTTTTTAGAGATTTAGCAACTTATTTCATTATAATATGTTGTGTCAAAAGCTACTGATAGGATTTTTTTCTTCTCTAATTTTTAAAGATCATTTATTGGGGGCTCATAACAACTCCACACAATCCATACATCCATTGTATGTCAAGCACATTTGTACATTTGTTGCCCTCATCATTCTCACAACATTTGCTTTCTACTTATTACTATATTTACTTATTACTTATTACTATATCTACTTATTTACTATATTAGATTTTATATAAGCAAAACGGTTTTAAAAAATCATGACTTCACCACATAGTTATTTTTACACAAAAAATACAATAAAAGCATAGGCGGGAAACATGGCCCATGTAAACATCTAATTTGAGAAACTGAATCAGAAAGAGAAACAAAACATGTACTTACTTATTTGCTTAAATGTTAATTGAGTTTCAACTGATTACCAAAACCTGTTTTAAACTCTAAAACAAGAATCATAGACTGTAAAGCATTTTGTTTGGCCTGCACAGGATTTCAATTTTTAAAATTTTGTTGGAATATATAACATTTGAACTTTTTTTTTACACACATGGGACAATTGGTCTAGTGGACTAATGAACCACCCAAACATCAGTCTTGATAAGCCAGAAACCAGAACTATATAAATGGTGCCTGGTAATCACTGCCAACTGCTCTGGCAGGGATTACATCAGAATTTCCTGGATAGAAAGGGAGAACGATATACAACCAAAGCCACCGGGGGTTCAGTATCCAGTGGTGGGATGGCCATGACAATGCCCCTTAATCACCCTGTGAATCTGGAACTTACCTCCATGAAATGACTTCATTCAGAGTTGACTGCACAACTGGAGGTGTTTGGGACACATTAGAACAAGAAGTATCTCAATTACAAAAGCTTTAGATGAGCTTCCCATGGAAATACAGGAAAAACAGTAGGCCCAGAGGAGGAGGGCTATAGAGTGTGAAGAGGAGTCTAAGAAAGGAAGTGAGGAAAATCAGGTAACTGGTGTTCCAAGTGTCACAGAAAATGAGTGTCTCAAGAGATTAGTCAATGTGAACAAATTCCAAAGAAAACAAATAACATGAGGTTGACAGTGGTGTATTGGGTTTGGTGAGGGCAGGAATAATATTATAATATATTGAAGAAAGATGGAGAGGAAAGGCAAATGGTGAGGGAAGTCTATGTTTTTAAGATTTGCTAAAATGTGAAAGAATTCATTCCTTGCAGTATCTGCTTGACCTGTGAGGAATTTATAACCCATGTTCATGAGATGCAATTTCACAATTGCCATTCTTTCTGAAAATTATGGAAAGATGCTGATGTTTCTTGAACTGGCTGAGTGTGAAAGATGGGATGTTTGTGATTTTGTTATTGTGCTTGTTGTTTGTTTGCTTGTGTTTCCATTTTGTTGATGGTAACACCTACTGTAGGGCATGTTTACATGAAGAAAGGAAATATAGAGAAGGAAGAGAAAATACAAGAGATGGAACCATGTCTGTGAGGAGGCAGAAGGGTCTTGGGTCTAAGATCCAGCACAGAGGTGCAGGTGTAAAACTTTGAATCAGAAATACAGAAGATCTGGGTAGAGGTGAGCCTAAACAAGATAAAAAGTTGTGAAATGCATGTATTTACTAATGGTACAATACCAATAGCTATAGACTTAATTCTGACTCATATTGAATCCATATGCAATGAGCAGAGCTGTGCTCCATGGAATATTCAGAAATAGATGGCGAAGCCTTTCCACCAAGATATCTTAGAATAGACTCACAGCTCTAACTGTTCAGACAAGTGTTTGCACCAGCAGTGGACTCCCATCAAACAAAGAAGCTGCATCAAAGAGCAAAAATCTTATCATTAGGTACCCACCCTCCCGACATGATCGCTGAGGACAAAAGGGTACAGAGGCAGACAGAGCGGACGAAGCTGATGGTGCCCAGCCACCAAACGATGTATGAGCCCCCAATAAAAAAGATTTTTTAAAAAGTAAACTGCTTATCAATTGTAACTTTTCTTGCTACAGCTGATAAATCTATGGTGAGAATATTTCAAATTCAAAATGCCCCGAAACTTGCTTCTTTCTTACTTTCTATGCATTTGTGTTGTAAATTATACCATTTCCATAGCAAATACAGTTGATAATTCACTTAGGCTTATTTCAAAGGTAATGAAATAGAGAGTAACATATCCTCACCATTAGTAATTTTTATGGTATTTTCTCGTAGAGAGATTTTGTGGCAAATTAAATAAAAGATGCATACAAATTAAAGTGGAAAAGGAAACAGAAAGCAGGCAGAGGAAGGGAGAAGTAAATATACCCAAATAGGCTACTTACTGTAATTGAGGCTTCATTTTCACTGAGCTTTTTGGCAGCCAGAACACAAAAGGAAAAATATGACATATTATAAAGTATTTCTGCTCAAATATATTATAGCTGCAAGAAAGGAGATTTTTCAAAGCTCAAAGGATTTTTAAGTGTAATTTATTTTCTAAGAGATGTGAAACAACAGTGTTAGAGTCCTCATGGAGTAGAATACCTACAACCTGCCTCTAATGTGCCACGTGCTTAATTGCTTCATCTCTAATTCTCACCACCAGCAAAAGAGGAATCACAGATAAGAGCACTTCTATGAGGTCACTTAGATTAATAAATGGGAAATTTGGTTTTAGCTTATAGACACCCTTTGTATAGCACAACAAAACTCTGCCTGACACTCCACTGTCCTCCTGGCTATGTTTAAGCCCATTGTGGCAGCAACTGCATCAGTCTTGTCAAGGGCGGTCCAGTTTTTTGCTGATCCTCCACTTTATCAAGCAGAATTAGGCATTCCTGATAACATATCCAAAATAGCTGAGGCAAAACCTCACCATCTTTGCTTCTAAAGAACATTCTGTTGTACTTCTTGAAAGACATAATTTGTTTATTCTTCTGGCAATTCATAAGCTTGCAATACCCTTCTCAAACCATAATTCAAGTGAATCGGTACTTCCACAGTCTTCCTTATTTATCGCACAACTTTCACATCCATAAGAGGTGACTGACAATGCCAGGACATGTTTGTCCTTAAAGTATGTCTTTGCTTTTGAACTTTTAAAAGTGGGCTTCAGCAACAGATTTGCTCGATGTAATATGCTCTTTCATTTCTTGATTGCCGTTCCCAAGAACATTGGTTTGTGGACCCAAGCAAAATGAAACCCTCGATGACTTCAATCACTTCTCTGAGTATGATGTTGTTATCTAGTAGTCCTGTTGGGGGAGTTTGGTTTCCTTTCATTGACTTCCAATTTATATTGCTGCCTTTGATTTTCATTAGCAGGTGCTTCAAATTCTCCTTACTGTTTGTAAAGAATATAGTGTCATCTTCATATGACTCACTGTTAATAAACATTTACTCAGTCCTGATGCTGTGTTATTCCTCATGTAGGCTCAGCATACAAATTGAATAAATAGGATGAAAGTACACAACTTTGACATGCATCTTACATGATTTTAAACCATTCCCTGCTGTTAAAGCAATTGCCTCTTGGTCTATATGCAGGTTCCACAAGAGAATAGCGAAATGCTCTGGAATTTCCATTCTTGGCAGTGGTACCCATAGTTTGTTATGGCCCACCTGGCTGATTGCTTTTGTGTAGTCAGAAAGACGTTCTCTGAATTCAGCCAAGATGCATCTGACATCAGCAATGATATCCTTTGTTCCATGTCCTCTTCTGCACCCAACTTGAATTTCTGGTAGCTTCCTGTCAAGGTGCTGCTGCAACTGTTTTTGAATTATCTTCAGCAAAATTTTACTTGTGTGTGATATTCATGATACTGTTTGATAACTTCCAAGTCTTCTGTGTCAACTGTTTTTGGAATGTGTACAGCTGTGGATTGCTTCCAATCAGATGGCCAGGTCTTCCAAATTTCTTGGACAAGACTTGTGAGTTCTCCCAAGCATCATCAGCTTGTTGAAACATTTCAATTGGTATTCTGTCAATTCATGGATTTTTAAAAAAATAATGCCTTCACTTTATAGCTTGACCTTAATTATATGACAAAGCACCAAAAATATGTGCTATTTCCCCATAAGCTATGTATTTACATTTTTTTTTTTTTTTACAAAACAGCCTATCACCTTCAAAGTACTCTCCATTACATTTAATATATGGGATTCCATTCTTGGAAACATTTTTCAAACTCATCCTTTAGGATGGCTGACAGTATCTCCCTCATTTTTTTCTTCACCACTTCTCCATCATCAAATCACTGTCGTTTCATGACCCTCTCCATTCATGGAAACAAAAAGAATTCACATGCGTGAAGTCAGGTGAGTAAGTTGCACAAGACAAGGGGGGCATACTGTTTTCGTGCCAAACACTGAGGCACTGAGATGACTGCGAGCAGGTGCATTGTCGTGGTGGCAAAACCAGTCCCCCGCCTGCCACAAGTCAGACCTTTTTTGTTGCACACTGTTACGCATTCTTTTCAGAACTTATAAATAGAAAGTATGATTAACAGTCTGACCTGGTGGAATAAACTCTAAATGCATTATGCGTGGACATATTTGTCCATTTGTGAAGTTGACAGATTCCCATCATGAAGTTTGTCATCAATTGACGTTTCATCTTTTAAAAGAGGAAAACCACTCACCCACTTGTTTTCTCCATAGTGCTTACCTTGTGACCTGCGTTCAACATCACAACAGTTTCTGCCGCAAATAGAATTTCACACCCTCACACTGTTCTCTTGAATTGACCATTACAAGAAATGAGTTTCTAGCAAAACTGCTTTTACAAAACAATTCACTGTGACCAGAGGGAACCTTCTGAGAAGACAACACTGGGTGCACTCACTCAGAGCAAGCTGCTTGATCCTCATCTAGCAGGAAAAAAAGAATGTGTACTATGAAAGTTCTACCAGCTGAGCTTTTTTGTGTTTTTTTTTTTGAGGGGGGTACCCCCTCCTATGCTAGCTCTCGAAATGGATGACAATTGATCACTTTTTTCCTCTCTGAATTCCTTCCATCTTCTTTGGGTGCTGCTAGCATCATTCAGTATTTTGCTCCATCAAATCTTTGAGCATTTCAGGGTTTTTTTTCTCCATTTCTCTTTTAACGTAACTATGTTCTTCCTTTTTGACTTTCTAACTACAGGCCTTTGCACATCCTATGATAATTATTTGTCTTCTTCAGCTGCTTTTTGAAATCTCCCATTCAACTCTTGTTCTTCATTATTCCTTCCATTTGCTCTAGCTAGTCTGTGTTTCAGAGAACATTTCAAAATTTCTTCTGGCATCTTCACTAGCCTTTTTTTTTCTTGTCTTCCAAATGCTAATTCGCTTATTGTATATTGTATGATCTTTACAGGGCTGTAGAAAAGTGTGATGAAGAAACTAGATGATGCCCTGATGTAAGAAAGAATGGTATCTGGAGTCTTTATAGCTTTGTATTTTAACAAAGAGCCATCTAAGTGAGGCGTCAACTTAGTCCGTAGAGTAGAAGCACACCAGCCTGTGTGTTCCAAGGACTGGAAATAATATAGTCCATATCTGAAGAATGGTAGCAGAACTTAAATTTTGAACACCGGGCTTGCAGAAAGCTATGGATGGCAGTGGGAACCCCAGATCCGTTTGCAGGGATCACACAAGATGAAGCCTCCGGGGAATTCCCTCTGACCATGGTTGAGGGTGTGAATAACCTGGTTATAAGGGAAAAACCACTGCAAGGTCAGTTGTGTCAGATATAGTCAGCTTGAAATGTAATCTCTTATCATTTGATCTCCTCTTAACCCATTTAATATTTGTTTGTTTTTTTAAAAATGAAACTTTCACTTAAT
Source organism: Nesogale talazaci (assembly GCA_004026705.1). Lineage (NCBI taxonomy): Eukaryota > Metazoa > Chordata > Mammalia > Afrosoricida > Tenrecidae > Nesogale > Nesogale talazaci. Next base: position 4,677 of record PVJH01024268.1, on the reverse strand, counting down.
TTTTTTTTAAATGAAAGGATGCTACGCATAGATTAAGCCTCCAATGAACCCCTCGGCCCCTAGGCCAGAGATGTGATTAGCCTCGCTGTTATGCAGTGTATTGCAAAGTGGATTTTTGCAGATGCAATTGGATTAAAATTTAAACTTATCAATATAACTCCCTTTTGGTCCATTTTAGAATTAGATTCTAGTTTTTAATATTTTAGGCTCTCATTTCAATTGAGGCTTATCTCTGTTTTCTTGTGTAATTGGTGGGGTTTTTTGTAAAATATTTTTTAGTAAAAATTTTGTTTTAGTATGCTTGTCTGTGTATGACATCTGGGATAGGTAAATCTCTAGAGACTAGATTAATAGTTACTTGAAGGTATGGCAGGGCAGGAGGATGGGATAAGTGAGGAGTTAAAAATAATCAAAGAAGAAAATGTTCTAGATAGTGGTAATGATTGCACAGTTCTTCTTGATATGACTTACATGTGGATTATGTGCCAGTAAAACTTTAAAATGGATAGGTAGATCTCCTCTGAGGGGGTAAATACTTCATTTCTGGAAATTAATTCCACATAATTTCATTTCATTTCACTTTTGGGTAACTATAAGCCATTTCTTAATGATGTTAAGTTTAAAATATATTCCCTTTGTGATTTCTTTGTTACTTCACAGGTACTTAGTAAAGATGATTGTAGTCATGAAAATGATTCAATATAAATACTAAATTATAAATATACTTACACAGTTGTCACATTCTTATTATTTCTATCTAGTACCTACATGAAAATGGGATTGTCCATCGTGATCTTAAACCAGAGAATCTCCTCTATGCAACTCCAGCCCCAGATGCACCACTCAAAATTGGTGAGAAATTTTCCTCTGACCCCTTTTCTTAGATGAGAAAAGTAAACTCATGCTCTGGCATTTTCAAACATTACTTAATTCATTTGTGATTTCTCCAGATTTTCCTGAATAATTAGAATCGATAAAGTAATAATGCATAGTTTGGGAAATGTATGCTCACTCTCTTGGAATATTAACTTGGAGACTAATGTTAATAAGTTAGTGTTAATTGCTGGACAGAATATTATTTGTCTCTAGCCCCCACCCACCTACCCCCACCCACCCCTGAAGTAAACATTTTGAAGAAATGCTGCTCTAAATGTGAACTTTGAAGATTTCAATCTATCCAACCCATCAAACCCAATCCACTGCACTCTAGTTGATTCTGAAAAGAGGGAATCACAAACCTTAGACAGTGGCTTGTATTTTGTATATACATCTAGACAAGGCTGAGTAAACAAGTAATGCTACAAGTTCATACCTATATGTGTTTGTTCAAAAAATAAAAATTATATTTAAATATATGTTTCTAATCAGTGGATTGCTGCAGACAAGCTTTTTAAAATAATATACTTGTCATAGTTTCATTAGGCAATCTTAAAATATAAAACATGTCCAATCAAAACATTAGCTTCTGAGGGGATTGGTTGAGTCAGTTCAATTCAAGGCAGAGAGACCAGCTCATAAGGTGATGTTGACTGTTTCTTAGAAGAATTTCACCATGACAATTTTGCTTGATTTTCCTGAAGAACACAGAATGATCATGAGAACTTATTAAAAATATTTAAGAAACTTCAAGCTGTATGAGTGAGAAAAAGGCCAGGATATTTGGTCTAAGGAAAATTTTGCCATCACAAGGATGTACCAGCTTATTCTTCAAGAATAGCAAGGACTGTCTGAAAATTCGTTGGACCCCACCAACTCTACAACACTTATTTCATTCCTTCAGTTTTCTTTCTTATTCCCAAAGAACATTTAAAAGCACAGTTTGAGCCCCGGAAAGATGCAGCACCTGCCATTTTGGTGGAGTATTAAGCTAAAGAGTGCAGATATTTTCTGGAAAATGTTGGAGAGATGGAAACAACACCCTCAGAAGTGCATAAACCTAACTAGAGGCTCTGCTGAGAAACAGTAACTTCACATTTTGTTTATAAAGGACTCTGATCTTATAGCAATATTTTTTGACTTACCTTCAGATGATCTTAACAGTAGTTGGGGTAGGGGAACTGGATAAAGTTTATTTTTTTATTTCTTGACTTTTATTCTTCTAATTCACTGGAGCTTGATTTTAAAGAATCCAGAACACTGACACAAAATGCCCAGGTGCATGTTAATGAATCCGGGTTCTGTTTAAGGTGTATATCTGAACAGCGCCCCACAGCAGTGTGGTTCCTCAGGAGGATGAGGAAGGTTTTCTTTTGCAGGTTTGTGTGGTTTGCAGAGATCCCAGGGTTGACCAAGTAAGTTTAGGAAATGGCCACTTAAGTAAACGAAGTTACTTATTTCCATGTGAAATTTAGAGCCTTACAAATGCTAATGTATACACAACATATTATGTTACATAATAGGAGATTTCCCAAAACTTCATTTGACTTTGAGACCCCTATGCATGCTCGCATGCCCCCGCACAGACACACTACACAGCTGCAGGAAACATTTTGAAGAAATGCTGCTCTGAATGTGGACTTTAGAAATTCTCCCCTATTCAACCTATCAAACCCGATGGACTGCAATCTTGTTGATTCTGACTCTTAGCGACCCTCAAGGAGAGAGTAGAAGTGCCCCTTAGCACTGTCAGTCCTATAAAATCTCTACTCAGGCAGGGTTGCATCCTTGTCCCAGTAGAGGACTAGGTGGAATCAAGCCTCTTGGCTTGCACCCAAGTGCTTTAACCACGGTGCCATCAGATTTCCTCAAGCAACTCAAAGAGCCCTTAAATCAGCATTTTGGGAGAATTACATTAAAGGTTACCTTTCACGTCCCTCCTTAAGCAAATCATCACTTACAAACGCAGAAAATCTTTATTTCCAATGAATTCTCCTGATTAGGGTTTGTATTGCATTCTCCAAAGGGCACTGCTCTTCTGATGCCACCCTTTACGTTCCTGTGATGAATTCACTGCATTTACAAGTGTTAACACCTTTGACAATGAAATTGTACATATCATGGCAGAGCTCAGACAACATAATGTGCTTTATGAACGTAAGAATTTAACAAAAAAGAGTCCCGAACACCCTGCTGGCAGCCAGCATGTTCTCATAATCACCCCTGAAAGACTGTGGACAGCAGGGAGGCTCCCATTTCCTTTGACATCACTTCCAAAGATTTCATCCTTAAAGAAATGTCTTTAAATGGATAGATAGATACTAATTTAGGCAGGAGAGCCTTTCTTTCTGAAAGACTTCTTGCTGCTTTTGCTGATAGGGATCAGGCACCTCAGTGGAAAGGTGGGTTTACTTTTGAAGTCTAAAATGGCATCAATTCTGCACCTGCCTCTCTTGAAGAATAGCCTGAAAGGGTTTCCTGATGTTTCCTGAGTGAGAATGATGTCGTGCAGCAAATAGCTCATAATGCCAGCAGTTTTGGGTAATATTTTACCAAGATAATAATTCTGTAGAATAAATAGAAAGGGTTTTTTGAAAGTAAAATGGTCTCTATTCTTTAGATGAGAATAAATTCTTATCTGTCAAACACACTAGGAAACAACATTATTTCTTTTCAAGCAGAATGAACTTTTAGATTTTTTTAAATTCCCAGTGGATTGAGTTATATGGATTATAACTATTATAACCATTATTTTAAGACAAGGATAGCTTATTGACTAAAATCTGAGAATTATGGAGAAGTACAAAATATATGTAGAAGTCATTATCACTGCTGGTTAAAGCAAGATTTTATCTTTCTTTAACATCTTTTCCCAGAATATCATCAACACCCATACCCATCTACCCTCAAATACAAAAAAAAAAATCAGTTTTATATTCAATAACAAAGGAATTTTTTCCTCGTAGAGCCTTGTTTCATGAAACTTTTTCCTTCTGTTGTTAGCTGATTTTGGACTCTCTAAAATTGTGGAACATCAAGTGCTCATGAAGACAGTGTGTGGAACCCCAGGCTACTGCGGTATGTGGCAGAATACTGTTATGTTACTTTTGTTGGTATTTGAAATCGATTTTGTTTCAAATGTTTGAATTTAAATATTTGTCCAAATCTGTTTGCAAATTCTTCTAATGTTGTCTCATGGCCGTCCATACCTAAAGCATATTGGAAACTCTACTTATGTTGTCTCATGGCCGTCCATACCTAAAGCATATAATTGATATCCCAGCTATCTCTTGCTCTGCATGAGAGGTAGCATGATTTTCATTTGCTGCCTTCTTAGAACAGCCAGGGCAGAGGGAAGCCTAAGAAAGAAGGACTGGGTGCACTGACCCCTGTCTTTTGACAGCCATTATCCTGTGACCCATTCAGGAGTAGTAAAACAGGTCCGAACAAGGGAAAAGCAGGGTTTGTGTGGGGAATTTAATCTGGGAGCCCTTTATCACTTTCTTAATTTGCTTTTCCTTGGGAGGGTGTTCAAGTTGCTGTGGGACCACAGTGAAAGTGGAGGAAGTGTTGTTGTTTGCTTTGGAGTCAGCTCTGGCTCACTGTGATCCCGTGCACCACAGAATGAAGTACTGCCAAGTCCTGCACTGTCTTCATAATCATTAGTATGTTGGCATCCATCGTTGTGACCACTATGTATTCTACTGCCTTCCAACCGAGGTTCCTCATTGTGTTAGTCCGGGTAAACCAGAGCATCTCAGTGCTTGCAGGGGTCTCCCTGTGGCTTCTCCAGCCCCAGAG
>PVJH01024267.1:0-33357 GCA_004026705.1 Nesogale talazaci | reverse complement strand
CAGACACCAGAGACCCCGGTCCAAGCCAGCGGACAACCAGAACCCCAACCCCCTGCCATCGGGTCGGTACTGACTCACAAGGGCCCCACGGCAGCCAATCTGCTCTTTTGGTTTCTGGGTCAGTCCGGGTAGACTAGAGAAACAAATTCATAGACCCGCATATGGATATAAGGATAAGGTTTATATACAAGAGGAATGGCGACATTGAGAAACCAGCCCAGCCCCGTCCAGTCCAAAGTCATAAGTCCAACATTAGCCCATATGCCTGATACCAGTCTATAAAGTCTCCTTCCGACTCATAAAGTCACAGGCCAGTGGGTGCAGAGTCCCGGTGCCAGCAGGGTCCTCGCTTCCAGGCCTCAGGGTCCATCAACAGCATCCAGTGGTGGTAGAAGCAACTCAGCGCTGGCAGGGGTCTCCACGTGACTTCTCCAGCTTCAGAGGTCTGGTTCCATCAGGGTAAGGCCCTGTGGCTTCTCCTCCAGCTCCTCCAGCTCCTCCAATGCTGCCATCTTGTCTTGTCAATTGAGTGACTCCCAATGACTGGGAAAAATGCTCTCTCATCTCCATGAGGAAAATATCGCGAGACTTCCCAGAAGGCTCAGGAGAAAGCCATGCCCACACAATGACCTCATTGGCTACTCAATGGCTATCTCCAGATTAACAGGTTAGACTCCACCCTTACATCCCAATCATGAAATTGACATAGGTACATGACCACCACAGTTTCCAAGGTGGTCCATCTTTACAGACATGGGTCTCCTCTTTCTCCCATGGAGCGGCCGGTGGTTTCAAACCACGGTCCTTATGGTTCACAGCCCAACACTTAAACCACTGCACCTCGGGGGTCTGCGTGAGGTCAGAAAGGAGCACAGAATGAGGCAGCTCGCTCGTCAAGGTCAGCTCCAGGACTTGAACAGAGCGAGGCATTGAGACTTCAACCCAGGACTCTCTCCGCTGCCCTCTGTTGTCTTCAAACTTGGGGGTGGGTCTAAGAAGCACCCAGGATGGATGCAGAACACCCCCAGAGACCCTCAGGCCAGACTCGGGCCTCTTCTTACCTAGACCACTGGGCAACCAAGCGTGTCTTTTCCTCCATCCTCTTCCTGACTCGGACAATCACCGGGGGCCCTAGCGGCGCAGCAGCTGCACGTCAGACTGTTTCTGCCTGGCCGGCAGTTCAGACCCCCAGCCACTGCCCGGGAGGACAGGGGAGCTTTCTGCTGCCAAAGACAGTCTCCATCTCCCAAACCCACAGGAGGGCCGCTGAGTCGGCATCAGCTCCAAAGCGGTGTGCGTCTGATCCGGGTCGGGTGGCTGATGCTGGAGTTCCGACAAGGGACAGGCACAGTCTTTGGGTCTCCAGGCCCGAGATGGACTCCGTTGCAGGGGGATAGAAGGCAGAAGAGTGGGCAGACGTCCCTGGGCAGCCATGGTGAAGTGCGATGGGTGGTCCGGAGACGGGTGGTTGGAATGCAACCAGATGTGCATCAGGAGGCGGGCCTGGGAGCCTCTCAGGAGAGCAGGGCCCCGGACGCAGGGCGCGAGTGGGGGCAGAAGGGGGAGACTGCCAAGAGGCAGAACCAGCTGGGTAGCCAGTGAGGACCATAGCACCCCTAGACTGCAGGAGAATCACAGGCTGGTCAGTGCCGAGTCTGGTGGATCCCGGGGCAGTGGACGCATCTCCAGGAATCTGGCAGGTCTCCACGTGGCTCGCCAGCAGGAAAGTAAAGGCGGAGGGCGGGGGAGGTTCCCGGGACCCTCTTTGTGAGAAGACCACGCCCACAAGGAGACACCATCAGCTTGTGACCTGATTGACTGACTAGACTCCACGTCTACGCTCTTCTATCTTCAAGTTGACATGAAACTGTGTAAACTGTCACAAGGTGTATAGGGAGACCCCCATTAGGTGGACGAGAGAAATTTGAACCCTTGCTTGTTTAAGAAACTGTAAAGTGGGATGTGAGGGTGATCCCGCTGTGACATCTGTGACCCCCTTGATTGCCAGGGTTGATTCAGCAGACCTGGCTGGCCAGGCGGGTGTCCCCTTCCTCCCTCACTGCTCCATGGGTGTCCCTCCCGAAGCTGCGCGCTCGGTTGAAGAAGACGACCTTCCCCGATGGAAGGAGGACCGTCCTTGGGTCAAGGGTACACGAATAGCTGCGCTCCCTGGCTAGAACTCCCACACAAGTCTCAAGAAAATGTAAAGTGATGGCTTGGAAAGCGAGGCTAGCCTAACCATGGAGCTATGATGGCTCGCTCCACACAGGCCCAGGTCTAGTATGTCCGTGAAACAAATCCTTGGTGTTTTAAGAAAATGGTGAAGGAAGAAGAAAGGCCTGGCAATCTCCCTTCCCAAAGGTAACAGCCACTGGAAACCCCCTGGAGCAGAAATCTGCTCTGCCACCCGTGGTGCAGCCGGAGGTAGCACGGACTCCAGGACCACGAGTGCCTAACAGTGAAGTCACGTGGGTAGGAGGGCTGGCTTCCATGGATGAGGACTGTACGCACTTTCAGTGAAGCCAGGGTGGGCCGTCTCCTGCGGAAAGGATTGTTCTGCAGGCCGCGTGCCCTGGCTAGTACTTGACGGCTGTAACCTCTGGTCTCCCATTCACCTGTGTGGGGAAAGGCAGTTGTTGCCAGCAGTGCTTTTCCACGAACATCTCATAACGGAACAAGAACCCTGACGAAATGAGGTGCTTGCTAGTGCATGCCACAGCAAGACGGGAGGGCGCCTTGGGTGGTTCTGAAGCTGGTCGGAGCTGGTTGGGCCAGGCAGAGCCAGCCCAGTCTTCCTTGCTTGGCTGCCCTGAGGGATCTGGAGAAAGGGCAAGGCCACGAAGGTGGGAGGAGGGGAAGCAGCAGGGGTGTTCCAAGACCAGGATGACACCCCGTGAGCCATCGACCAACCTCCCTCCCCGCCCCTCTTCTAGGTTTGCTCATGGAGGGTCCCTGGCCGCCATGATAGACGAGACATTCTCTAAAGTCGCCTACCTGGTTGGAGAGGGGCTGCTCACACTCAGCCTCAACATCAAGTTCAAAAGGTAGGTCCAGCTCCTCAGGCTCTCGGCCAAAGACATGGCCTTTGTCATCTTTGAGGGCCCAGGAACCCTGCCTGCCACTCTCCCCTGTGGGCCATTCCCCCTCCACCCTCCTCTCCAGTCCCTGGCCAGAAGCCCACCCCTGCCATAGCTCTCTGGGAGCTGTCCATTCATGAGTCCTGGAGGTAGGGTGGCATGGAGGTGGGAGAGCGGGGAGCAGAGTCCTCTGAAAGGGCGGGCTCAGCAGGCTCCTTTCCCAGTCTGATCCCCGTGGGCTCCCTGGTCGTGCTGAACGTTGACGTCGAAAAGATTGAAGACCAGAAGATTCACCTCTCCTGCATCATCCAGAGCCGAGACCAGAAGACAGTGTATGCCAAGTCCTCAGGTAGACAGTGTCTGGGGCTCCAGCCCTGCCGTTGTCCCGCCCACCACAAACATGTGGGTGTGCAGGAGGGGTGGAAGAAGATCCTGCAGGGATCCAGTCCCAAATTGGAGTCTGGCATTTCCAAGGGTGGCATTGGGGCTTGCTGTGGGCACAGGAAACATCGGGAGGAACCCAACGAAGGTTTTTGTTTGTTTGTTGTTTGTTTCTCTTTATGGTTCACTGGCCGGTACTGTGAGGGCAGGATCTTCATAAGGGGCAACCGGGAACAAAACGCTCAGAGCACCCCAGGAACAGCTGCTGCCCTGCCCTGGTGCCTGCCCCTCAACTCACTCTCTTCTTGCAGCTGTTTTCTTGCAGCTGCAGCTGACGGAAGAGTCATCCCAATAGCTGCCATCCCTCTGCCTGCAGCACAGCCTTTCCCTGGTCACCTGGCCTGCCTGGGAGTCACCACCGCATCGGGCAGAGTCCCCAGGAAGCTCCTGGTGAAGGGAAAGAGGGCAGGATCCTCTGAGTGAATAAAAGCATATAGCCTCCTTTTCGGTCCAAGACCCTTCTATCGTTGGAATCCCCAACTTCCCCGGGTCTCCCACATCAACCCCAGGGGGAGAGAGGGAGGGGGCACCTGCGGGGCACCCCTGGGTGAAGCAGCAGTGAGAGGATGCGCCCTGGGGAGTCAAGAGCAGCCCACCCAGAAAGCACCCACCACGCTCCTCCCACACTTGCCCATCATGGGTGCAATCGAGGTTCGGGAGAAGGAGAAGTCAACTTTATGAACGGGATCCAGAATGACCACAGGAAGCCCTTGAACAACCTCTCAGAAGGGCCATGGTGTGCCCCATTCAGCTGGGGGTGGGCCGCAAATGCCAGGCAGAGGAAGAGAGGGACGGAGATGAGGGAGAGAGAAAGAAGACCTGCAGAGGGCCTCAGAGAGCTTCCTGACTCAGGCCAGAAAGCAAGGCCTGCGATTCTGCTCCCAACGCTGAGCCCCTGGTCCCACCCAAAGTGGTCTCGGGAGTCGGGCAGCTGCCCACAAGAAGAAGAGTCGGCCAAGCGGCAGCGACAGGCTCTGGAAGGCTTCGGACCCCTGCTGTGGAGCTGGAACCTTTCTTGTCAGCAGCAACAAGGAACCTGTAAATAGCTTGTTCTGAGAAACGACAGACACAGCGACGACTTGGGGAAACGATGGGTCTGGTGCCAGGTAGGAATCAGCAGGACTAATGGCAGCAGCCATCGTTAGGACATTCATGTGGGACTTTAGGCTAGAGCTGGTTGGGGCCAGAGTCTTAAAGACGAGGCGCATGGGAAATGTTCAGAGGAATGGGTGGATCTGCCATAAATTGAGTCTGGGAAAGCCACCGATGGGGAAGCCCCCTAGGACTCTGATTCCAGAGGAGAGTCAGCCCACGGCGGATAGCTATGAAGCTGAGGACAGACATAGCTCCTCTCTCCGTCCTTTAACCAAATCTGACACCAGCTCTCCCTCCCACGGCACCCTCTCCTCAGCTATGTTCCATAATTCCTCACAATGGCCACCATACTCTGAGTTACGGGGAAGTAAGTGACTGCAATTCAGGGTCAGGAACTACTCAGAATACAGCTCTTCAGTCAGGACAGCTTCTTGGCCATGCTCATGAGCATGCTCTCTGCCTCTCTGCTCTCATCTCCAGCCTCTTGGGCCACCCTGGCCTCTGCCCGGCTGTGGCAAGTGTTATAAAGCTCTTTAGCTCCACCAAGTGACTGGGCACACCCACTCACCCACAAACCCTGGAGACATTTGCCTTTCTGGCTCCTGGACCACAGGATCCCACCACAGGATCTCACACCAGTTTCCTGATTCTGCTTTGACTGTTTCTATAGTACTGCAGCTCACTATCTCCGGTGTTCTCTCGTTCTCTCGTTCACTCTCTCTCTCTCTCTCTCTCTCTCTCTCTCTCTCTCCTGGGTCTAGGAGTTTCGCACACAGGGCTCTGAGGACAAAAGGATGTGTCCCACTCCTAACTCTTTGTTGCTGTTGCAGAGAGGTTCCTCTGTCAGCCTCTGGAATGGCTCTTTTGAAGGCTAGCAGGGCAGCAAACTGACCAGCGCCCCTCATCCAGGTGTCATGCAGCCCATTTGTAGGATCTGCCCTCACACCTCAAACCCCGACTCCTGGGGTGGGCTATCAGCACCTTCGTTTGCATAGTTCTAACCATTCATTTGCGGGGAGCGGCAAGACCATCGTGGGAAAGGTCATATAAGGGGAGCACCCTTGAATGGGTAGACCATGAGTTCAGTTTAACCAGTGCCGGTGGAACTTTCACAGGGTAAAGTCAGTAAGAACCTGAATGCTGGAGAGAAACCCTGAGTGGAAATATATAAACCCTATATAAACCCTGGCCTAAAATGCTCAGAAGAGACAGACAAAGTGACAAAGAGGAGGCGATGAGGGGGTGGGCGTGAGGGGAGGGAAAGGAAGACTTTTGTGGTCACAGCTGTGCCCTCCCCCTTTTCTCTTCTTGGGCGACCCTCATGGCCTTTGATAAACTACGAAACCCATAATCTAAACCGCTGAACCCGATTGCGCTTTATACTCGGGGGAGGGGGGGAGGGAAGGGGCCTGTTCCTGTTTTCCTCCTTCCTAGGCAGTCAAGCAACACGAAGAACAGCAACTGAGCTTGAGTTTCCATGTCAAAACAGATTGAATGCATGCTGCGACTTCTCTGCTGGGGCCAGTGTCTGCCAGAGATCATCACAGGCTGGAAATCCCCGAGGCAGGAGCCTGGTAGGCAAGTTCCCACAGCCAGGCTGTCAATCTTGATTGAGGAAGGCAGGTGGTAGGCAGGGATCTAGGTTGGAAATAGCACTCCTGAGTGTGCAGACTCACGAGAGAAAGCTGTGACGATCAGCTTCCATATAGATACACGGTTAGCCTTCACCATACACAGCACAACCCAGCAGAGAGACAGCAACCAAGTCATATCTGTCCGTACACAGACTGGATGAAAGCAGGTGACTTGTACCAGTCAAGACACAGAGAGTGGCAGAATGAATGAAAAAACAGAGCCCATCAATCTGCTGTCTACAAGAGATACCTCCAAGATTGAAAGACAGAAATAGACACACACACACACACACACACACACGCAATCAAAGAATGACCATAGTTGTTTCTAACAAAATGGACTTTCAGGCAAAAATCAGTATATGAGGCAAGGGAAAACATCCTAGAGTCATTTTCTCCCCATCACGCATCCTATAATCATTTAAGGGTCAATCGAACAAGTGTATATAGCCGTAATAAATACGTATGATGGCTGAGCCCCGGTGGCGTAGTGGTTGTGTGCGGGACTGCAGCCCACAGGGTTGGCGGTTCAAATCCAGCAGCAGCTCTCCAGGAGCAAGGCTGGGCTTTCTACTCCCACCAGGGCAGTGATGCCACCAAAAAAAAGAAAAGAAAAGAAATATGTATGCACCCCAGGGGGGAACCTGGCACTACATAAATTGAACTGCCATCACAATGGAAGAGAGAAATAGACAACGCTATCATCATAGCAGCAGACTTTAAGGCACCAATTTTGATGAGGGCCAGACAACCAGAAAGAAACTCAGCAAAGATGCAGGGCCACTAACCAGCCCAAGCAGCCAACTTGAAACAGATGCAGACTGAGCACCCACACACAGCAACAGCACAATGCCCGTTCTTCTCTGGCTCTGACGGGACGTTATCCAGAATGGACAAATTTGGCCACCAAGCAAGCCTTAGTACACTTAAAAACACCAACATATTGCAAGGCTCAATCTCGCCTTCACCACTTTTAGGCATTGGGGAAACAAATGACTAACTTTATATGGTGAGGGAGGAGGCTCAGAATAAACAAAGAACGTCTTAAAAAGAAAAACAAAACAAGAGGTCTCTCACTACCTGTCCTCAGAACCTATGGCATCATCACGGTAGGCAAAACACCCTGGGTATTAACCAGGTCAGTAAGAGGCACATCGACCCACAGAAAAGAAGAGAAGCCCCAGACAGATAAATGATCTTCAACAAAGGGCCAAAAAGCATTAAAGAGGAAAGAGATAGTGTGTTAGTCTGGGTAGACGAGAGAAACAAATTCATAAACACTCATGTGTTTAAAAAAGAGGTTCACATACAAGAGCAACTGTGCGTTAAGAAAAGATCCCAACCCAGTCCAGTGCAAGGTCATAAGTCTGATATTAGCCCTTCTGTCCGATATCAATCTATAAAGTCTTCTTCAGTCTCACAAAACACATGCAGTGGCACTGAATGCAAGATGATCACAAGCCATATGGGTGGAACGCCTTTGGATCCAGTAGCATTGTAAACATCTCAGGGCTGGCAGGGATCTCCAAGTGGCTCCTCTGGCTTCATCCATGTGGCTTGTTCGGCTCAGGACACTGGGGCAGCTCCACGTGGCTTCTCCTCAGGCACGTCTCGCAGAAAGTCAGCCTGGTCAGTAGAGAGTCTCCCAGGCAGTGTTGTCAGTTTCAAGTCTCCAGGGAAGTGAGCCGAGCGAGAGAGTGTCTCCACTTCCAAGAAGGAAGGACCACATTTCCCAGAATTCTCAGGAGGAGGCCACACCCACACAGGGGTCTCATTGGCTAGCTCCAGAGTGACAGGCTAGACTCCGCCCCTACACTCTTCATCCTCAAATGGACACCAGGTTAGGTGGCTGCCAGCTAGTCTCTTCAAAATGTGATAGGGGGAAAAACTGGTGCTGCATCTTCCTCTGCAGAAGCCTGAAGCAGGACCCAAACCTCACCCGGGTACAAACACAAGCTCAAGATGGATCAAAGACCTAAATGTAAAATTCAGAGCTCTAAAGATCATCAGGGAGAAAACGGGACAAGTATAAGGGCCCTCTTACAAGACACAGACATACTATCAAGCATAACAAAGGAAGCACAACACAACCACTAAACTAAGACACTTAGGGGCATCGAAAGACTTCATCAAAAGTAAAAAGAGAACCCTGACTGGAGGAGGAGAATCTTTAGCAATAACACATCAGACTAGAGGCTCGTGTTAGTGTGGGCTGACTAAAGAAACAAATCCAGAGACACTCATATGTGTATATGAGGGAGTTTCATATCAAAGAGCAATTGTATATTAAGAAAACATCCAACCCCAGACCAGATCAAATCTATAAGTCCGATATCAACCCACATGTCTGATACCAGTCTATATATTCCTCTTTCAACTCAAATGCAGCAATGATGCGGAATGCAGGAAAATCACAGACCAGCGGGGAGAAGGTCTTGTGGATCCAGTGGCAGTGGAAGTAAATCAATGCTGCCTTAGGTGTCTATGTGTCTCCTCCAGCTCTCTGAGTGTCTTAGCAGCAAGAAAGGGAAGGCAGAGAGAGTGTGTCCTGTCTCCAGGGAGGAAGACAAAAGTTCCTAACCTTCTCAGGAGAAGGCCATGCTCACACAGAAGTCTCACTGACTATGATCTGATTGACAGGCTAGACTCCACCCCTTTGCTCAAGTTGACAGGAGATTTTGTAACTGCCACAAGACAAATCTCTAAAGTCTATAGAAAGCTGAAATACCCCAATAAGAAACATATGAAAAATACCCACAATCATTAGTCATCCAGAAGACGCAAATCATGTCACCTTACATGAACGACAGCCCAACGTTAAAAAGAAAAAACAAGAAACTCTCGAGTTAGGGGTGCAGAGATTGGAACTCTCATACACTTCTGGTGAGTTTTTAAATATGTGCAACCATTATAGAAAGCAATATGGAACTACTTCAAACCTGGGAGTAGAACGTCCATATGAACCAGCAATACCTCTGCTGGGTACATACCCTAAGAAGTAGGAGTTACAATAGGACATGCACACTCCTGTAGGCACCACAGCGCTGTTCAAAATAGCAAGAAGTTGGAAACAGCCCAAATGGCCATCAGCATAATGGATAAAGAAACTTTGGTCCATACACACGATGGAACACTGTGCATCCCCGAAAATAGTGATGAAGCCACAAAGTCCCTCATGACAAGAATGGGTCTGGAGAACATGACTGAGTGAAATTAGTCCAAAAAAGGACAAATCCTGTATGAGGTCACTATGATCAGGATAAAAACCAAGACAAAGACTTGCACACCAAACGCAACAAATTTTGTAAGTTGCCAAGGGAGGGAGGGGAACTGAAGCAATGGGACAGAAGGTTAACAGGTATGGACTTGGAGGAAAGAGAAGAGAAGATTCAGAGGATGAATAATCGGAATCAGGGGAGCAGGGGGTGGACAGAACACAGTGGGAAAAGGTAACTCTGGAAAGCAGAGTTGATAGTCTGAAATGTAGACCCCACCCCACACCGAATTGATCCACAATAAAGAGTTTACTTTAAAAAAAAAAAAAAAGAACAATTACAAAGCATCTTCTCAGCCTGAATTTTTTGTTTTTGTCTTTGTTTGTTTGTTTGTTTGGGGGGGGGCTGTTTTTTTTTAATATGGCTTTGGAGCTTATTGACCAGGATTTTGTTGAGAAACGTCGCCTCTATGTCCATGGGAAAGTGCAGTGGTTACATAATTTTTGAAAGCATCTTAGTGTCGAGATGGAGTCTAGCCTGTCAACCGGGTCACAGCCTAAGGGCACTTCCTGGTGGGTGTGGCCTTCTCATAAGGAGGATTCTGGAAACCTCCTCCTTGTCTGCCTACACCCTCACACCAGTGAGTCACACCAAAGCCTCCACAAGCCCTGGGGCTGCACTGGCCACCATTGGATCCATGAGACTGCGCCGACTGGCTGGTGATCTTCCTGCATTCTGCATCATTGCATGTGGGTCTTCAGATTCATGGACCTGAGTTGGACTGGGCCGGAATGTTTTCTTGATACATCATGACTTCTTGATATAAACCCCCTTCTTCTTTTTTTTAAAAAAATCATTTTACTGGGAATTCATACAACTCTTATCACAATCCATAAATCCATCCGTTGTGTCAAGCACATTTGTACGTTGGTTGCCCTCATCATTTTCAAAATGTTTTCTTTCTCCTTGAGCCCGTGGTATCAGCTTCTGATTTTCCCCCTCTCCCTTACCCTCCCTCCATCATGAACCCTTGATAATTTATAAATTATTATTATTTTGTCATGTCTTACACTGACTGATGTCTCCCTTTACCTACTTTTCTGTTGTCCTTTCCCCTGGGGGGGGGGTGTCTATGTAGATCATGTCATCGGCTCCCTCACCCTCCCCCCCACTCTCCCCCCACCCTCCTGCACAAACCTCCTCCTTAAACACAGATGAGTGTCTTTGGATTCCTTTTTCTAGCCAACCCAGTCAACAGAGGGTCATTGGCCTCTGCGTTAGAGTGCGTTTTCTAGAGAAACAATGCTGTAATATCAGAAATTGACAATAAGAATAAAGGGAAAACAAACTACAAGGAAATTGGACAATGCCCTGCTTCAAAGCTACTGGGTAATAGGAGAAATTAAAAAATGAAAAAGTCAAATTTCCTGAATCAAATAAGAATGAAAACACATCCCATCCAAACCTTTTGGGACACAGCAAAAGCAGTGTTCCGCTGGAGGTTTATAGCACTAACCACACACATCAAGGAAGGAAGGAACGCACCAAAATCAACACCCTAGACCAGCGGCTCTCAACCTGCAAGTCGCAACCCCTCTGGGGATCAAATGATAGCAAAATTAGAGTTATGAAGCAGCAATGAAATTATTTTTTTGCGGGTATCATTGCCCCCTGGTGGGAGTAGGAGGCCCAGCCTTGCTCCTGGAGAACTGCTGCTGGGTTTGAACCGCCAACCCTGTGGGCCGCAGTCCTGCACTCAACCACTATGACACCGGGGCTCAGCCCCTAACGAAAATACTTTTATGGTTGGGGGTCACCACAACATGAGGAACTGTATGAAAGGGTTGCGGCATTAGGAAGGTTGAGAACCACTGCCTAGCCCAACATCTCCAACAATTAGGTATAAAAACCTGAAAAGTAAGACTACAGTCACCAGGAAAAAGGATTAATAATAGTCGAATAAAAATAAATGGAACCCAAACAAAACGAACACAAAGAATCAGCAAAACTAGAAGTTGGCTCTTTGAAAAGATTAATAAGATAGACCAACCACTGGCAATTTAACAAAGGTAGAGATGCAAATAAGAAGAAGAATGGCATCACAACCAAACCAACTGAAGTGAAACGGATGACTTCAAAATGTGATGAAGAAATACAGTCTAGCAAATTTGAAAGGTTCCAAGAAATGAACAAATTTCAAAAAATGCACTACTTAGTTAAACGAACAAGAATTGAAGTAGAACGCATGGGTTTGGGTTTATGGCAGGCCCTGTCCGTGGGCCTCTCCAAGTGTCCCAGGCCAGAGCAAACCAGAGCTGTGAACCATTGTTTTACCTCTTAGTCCACAGGTTTCCAGCACTGAAGCAGACTGCACAGAGGAGGGGGGAAAAAGAATTGAAGTAGAACTTGTGATCAGGCCAGTGACAAAAGAAATTAATCAAGTTGATAAAAAACTCCCAATAAAAAAGTACTGGCCCAATGGCTTCACTGTCAAATTCTACCAAATATTAAAATACACCAACACCAGTGATGCCCAAAATAAATGGATAAATAAATAAATACTTTAAAAAATATATACCAACACCAATTCTCCTCAAGCTATTTCAGGATACAGAAAAGGATGGAAATTTCCTAAATTCCTTCTATGAAGTGGGCATAACCCTGCCACCCAAATCAGGCAAAGGCATCGTTGAAGAAGGAAATGATTGTGGTGGATCATACCCTTCATACACGGAAATGATTGTGGTGGATCATACCCTTCATACACATCCATGAAATATATTGGTCTATGTGTCAGGCTGAATTTTCCAGCGGAATGCAATAGATGGCACGCATATATGAATGAGAGCAAATGGTATATCATTAGGAGGGTTGAGGTTTTGGGTCGACTTGTGGCATCGATGGGAGGGTACGTGTGGAGTCCAAGGACTCCATCAGGACATAGCCTAAGGTTGTCTTTTTGGGGATGTGGGTTCTGATAAAGGATACGATGGAGAACCGGCCTCTGTCTTGTCCCTCTTCTCCTTTCTGCTTGCTTCCTCAGGTTTCCGCGGCTGACTTCCCACGCAGCCTGGCCACTGTGGGAGCTGCTGGCTCTACCGTGTTCATCTGAATCCATTCGACTCTGCACCTGCCATTCTGGGACCTCCCACTTCCTACATCACCTTCCTGCTTCACTGGTTGGCAGCTGCCTGCATCGAGAGGAGCCCCAGCTAGCATCTGACCCATGGACTTGAGTTGGACCGGGCTGGGCCCCTTCCTGGATACAAATTAATTTCTGGATATAAAGTTTGTTCTCATACAAAAAGGAGTGTCATTTATTTTGCTCCTCTGGAAAATTCAGCCTAACGCATAGACCAACATCCTTCATGGGTGTGTATGCAAAATTTCCCCCATAAAATCTTAGCCCATGGATTCCAACGCCAAATGCGAACATAAATCATAGCCCAATGGAATTCATACTGGGCATTCAAGGATGGCCCAATCTTTAAAGAAAACAACAATGAAATCCATGACATAAAAAACCAAAACTGAAAACATTCCCTTTGAGGGCAGGAGCTAGAGAAGAGTGTCTTTTATCACCATGTCTATTAAATCGTGTGCTGGAAGCCAGGGTTATAAGGAAAGAAAGGGAAATTAACGGCCTCCAAATTGGCAAAGAAGTAAAACCCTATCAGCAAATGATAGGACCCCACTTGTGGAGAACCCCAAAAACTCAACAAGAAAATTATTGGAACGAATGGAAAGATTCAGCGAAGTGGCAGGGCGCAAGAGCAAATCACAAAAGACAGTCAGATTCCTTTATGCTACCCCAAAAAACTCTGAGAAATAAATTAAGAAAATAATACCATTTACAAAAGCCACCAAAAAGGTGAAACACTTAGGAGTAAGTCTAACCAGAGAACCAAGACACATATACAAAGAAAATGACCAAACAGTACTTTAAGAAGTCAAAAGAGACCTACTACATACATGGACGGCTATACCATGGGCGTCTACCACTTGTCTGTCAGCTTGTCATACTGTAATGGCTCATGTGTTATTGGGACGCTGGAGATGTCAATGGTATTTCAAACACCAGCAGAAGCAGGGCTTCCAGGCTAAGTACAGACGATGAACAAGGACTACCTTGTCTACCTCTGGGGAGTCAGCCACTGAAAACCTTATACATGGCAGCAAAACATTGTCAGAAACTGGAAATCTCACAAGAAGCGTCAGAAACTTATCAGACAGAGGGCTGGGAGATGAACACCTCCAGCTGGAAGGCCTTCAAAATAGGACTAGGGAGAAGCTGTCCTCTCACAGGTGACTCAGCCACACTGACCTGGAGGGAGCGAAGCTTTGGAAACCTTCTGCTTTTTTGTTTTGTTTTGTTTTGTTTTTTGTTTTTTTGGGCATCACTGCTCTCCGGCGGTGGGAGTAGGAGGCCCAGCCCCACCGCTGGAATTGAACCTCCATCCCAGTGGGCCGCAGTCCCGTGCACAACCACGACGCCCTCGGGGCTCAGCCCCAACCTTCTGCTTTTTAAGGGTTGGAGTTGAGAATACACAGCTGCAAGCATAGAAAGATAATTGGGGAAAAGTTTAAATCATAATAATTGGAAGTTGGAATGTATGCAATCTAAACCTAGGAAAATTAAAAGTCATCAAAAATGAAACAGACCACGTAAAGATGGATATTCCAGGCATTAGTGAGCTTCCGTGGACCGCTATTGGCCATTTTGGATCAATCATATGGTTTACTAAGGCAGGAATGACTAATTCCAAAAGGAGTTTTAAAAATTCAGGTTGGATTCAGAAGAGAACATAGAACAAGGGATATTATTGCTAATGTCAGATCGATTTTGGTTCCAAGCAGGACTACAAGAAAAAGAGTATTTTTAATCTCCTCATATGCGTGCAACTACTGGACATTGGATAAGAGGACAGCAGAAGAATGGATGCATTTAAATTACGGTGCTGAAGAAGAACAGCGAAAGTATCTTGGACTGCCAAAAGAACAAATTAGTCGTCCAATAAACTAATGGACCATATATAACTCAGCCTCCATGACCTCGAGACCAGAAGCTTTAGATGGTACATATATACCATGATCAACTGTTCTGAAAGGGATCACATGAGAAGCTGGATGGAGTGTGACCACCATGTGGAACACATCTCAAAATAATGAAGACCGGGCTGAGCCCTGGTGGCGTAGTGGTTGTGCGCGGGATTGCGGCCCACTGGGATGGAGGTTCAATTCCGGCTCCACAGGAGCAAAGGTCGGGCCTCCTACTCCCACCACCGGAGAGCAGCAATGCCTAAAAAAAAAAAATACTACTAATAATAATTAAGACCAAGCATCCTGGTTGCATAGAGACCGGGGGAAACCCTGACTGTGGTCTTCAATTACCTTTCTGGCCTAGGACTGAACTCACCCCAATGGCTCAAACCAACAACAGACAGTGAACAACAGACTCCTGGGGAAAATCAACCATTCCAGTTCCCGATGATACATTTGCCCAAGGCCAGAGTTCAGAAGGTAAGAGGGTTTGGCACGAAGGAGGAAAGGAAATTAGAAACGCCGAGTGCAGTAAGAAGAGTGATGCTACGTTATGGGGATTGAACTCCATGCCATAAAACAAAACATGTAAGAATCGTTGAATGGAACCGTGATAGTCTCTGTAAGCTTTTACCCAATTCAGAATAAAAAGTTAAAGTACCTAAATTTAATAAAAGGAAAAAAAATAACAAATAAGCCTGGGGAGGACAGCCAAGAGGGCGCCTTAGAAGCCAGGAGAGTGCAACTTGGTCTCAAGTTGTGTGGACTTGCTATCAAGAGAGACCGGTCCCTGGGAAAGGACACCAGGCTTGGTCTAGGCAGCGGTTCTCAACCTGTGGGTCACGACCCCTTTGGGGGTCAAACGACCCTTTCACAGGGGTCGCCCGATTCATAACAGTAGCAAAATGACAGTAATGAAGTAGCAACGAAAAGAAGTGGATGGTTGGGGGTCTGTATGGAAGGAACACATACTGGATGAAACTGTGTGGTGGGCAGAAGGTGAGGAGCTCCTGGCGTAGGGGAAGGGCAGCAGAAGAGGGGAGCCTCAAGGACCGGGGCTGATGCTGCCGCTGCAGTGACGGGCTCCGACCTCACAGAGGGCACAGGACTTTCTGCTGTGCACAGGTCCCTGTGAGCGGGAGCCGACTGGACCACACCCAACAACAACAACAAGAACATTAGAATTGCTAGAGGCCCCATGGAATTCACTTATAATAGCTCTCAAAGGCTGATAAAGCGCCCCTAAAGTGGAACAGGGGTATAAATGTTCCTGAGCTACATTAAAGAACTGAGCCCCGGTGGCGGAGTGGTTGAGTGCGGGACTGCGGCCCACTGGCGAGGCGGTTCAAATTCAGCAGTAGCTCTCCAGGAACAAGGCCGGGCCTCCTACTCCCACCAGAGGGCAGTGAGGCCCACCTCCCCCCACCCCCCACCCCACCCCCCAAAAAAAAGAATCGTGAACTCGAATTCACAGTAAGCCCTCAGAAGAATCAGTTCTTACAGAGTGGCCCCACTCCTCGGTCCTAGCCCTCCTGATGACTGACGGTATGGGTGCTACCGCCCAGTGTGAAGAGATCAGATGGTGGCCATCGATCCGCCACAAGAGTGCCTGGAGTCTTACAAGGTTGTCTTAAAACAAGCAGTCACTGAAGTGAGAGATGTCTGGTAAGCCCAAACAGGAGATACAACAGCCCGTGTGGCCCAAGGATTCCAAACAGCAAAATCCAACATCAGAGAAGGGAAGGTATTAAGACTTACATTCTGAGCTCGCAGTTGACAGAAGACTATGGAAGACAGTGAAATCCCAAAATCCGTTTGCAGAGATCCACAAAAGACAGCGTCCATTGAATTGGACGACTGACCAGGAGTGTGAAAAGCCCTGCCCTCACACGGAGTGCCTCAGAAAGCGAACTAATGTAGACACAGTTGAGTTAAAATGTAACACCGTATCATTTGCTTTCCCTTTTAACCGATTCTTGATCTATTTTATTTTCTGCTTTCTTTTGGATAGAGACTCTTCTGTGTTTTGTTATTGTTTGGGTTTTTATTGTGATTTTTTTTGTCCAGTCCAGGCTAGGAAAATCTATAGAGACAACCACTAGATCCATCGTTTCTTATGACAGGCACGTTGTAAGGGAAGGGGAAGCTAATAACAATCGGTACACAATAAAGAAAATGTTCTACAGTCGATTGTGGTGATGCTTTTGAGACTCTTTTTAACATATTCCAAGACTGAATTATATGTCAATGAAACTGCTAAGACACAGGCTTATCTAGATAAGATAGGCTAGGCAAACAATCTGGAGGGAAAAACAACAGGACCGATGGTTCCAGGGGGACATGGGAAAAGGGCAGGTGGGAAAAAGTAAGTGGTGTTACAAACCCAGGGATAGGGAACAACAAGTGATTCAAAATTGGTGGTGAAGAGGGTGGAGGAGGCCTGGTAGGGCTTAATCAAGGGCAATGTAACCAAGAGGGACCACTGAAACCTAAATGAAGGCTAAGCATGATGGGGGACAACAGGAAAGTAAAAGAAAATAGAGGGAGGATTTAGGAGGCAAAGGGTATTCAAATAAAGACATATACATATGTAAATAGATTTCTTTCTGAGACTGGGGAAATAGATCTATGTGCATCTATTTATAGGTTTAGTATTAAGGCAGCAGATGGACATTGGGCCTCCACTCAAGTACTCCCTCAATGCAAGAACACTTTGTTCTAGCAAACTGGCCTTCCATGATGCTCACCTTTCCAACACAACTGCTGAAGACAAAGTGGGTGCGTAAGCCAATGTGGTGAAGAAAGCTATCAAAAGATGTAGCGTAGGGCTGAGCCCCGGTGGCCTAGTGGTTGTGTGCGGGACTGCGGCCCACAGGGGTGGCGGTTCAAATCCAGCAGCAGTTCTCCAGGAGCAAAGCTGGGCCTCCTACTCCCACCAGGGCAGTGATGCTCCCCCAAAAAAAGATATAGCATCTGAGGTCTTAAAGGCTTGAAGGTAAACAAGCGGCCATCTAACTGAGAAGCAATAAAGCCCACATGGAAGAAGCACTCCAGTCTGAAAGAATCAGGTATCAGGCATCAAAGAACAAAAAGAAATCAAATCATTATGAATGAGGGGATCAAAGACCCCAATCTGTAGGAAACTGGACATCCCATACAGAAGGGTCTCGGGGAGGAGACAAGCCAGTCAGGGTGCAGTGCATCTATGATGAAACATACAACTTTCCTCTAGTTCTTAAATGCTTCTCCCCCTCCCACGCCCCACTATCATGATCCCAATTCCACCGTACAAATCCAGCTAGACCAGAGGATGTATACTGGCACAGATAGGAACTGGAAACACAGGGAATCCAGGACAGGGATCCTTTTAGGAGTGGTGAGAGTGGAGATTCTGGGAGGGTAGAAAGAAGGTGGGATAAAAGGGGGGAACTGATTACAAGGATCTACATATAAGCTCCTCCCTGGGGAATGGACAACAGAAAAGTAGGTGAAGGGACATGTCGGACAGTGTAGAACATGACAAAATAATAATTTATAAATTATCAAGGGTTCATGAGGGTGGAGACAGCAGGAACAGAGGGAAAAAATGAGGAGCTGATACCAAGGACTCAAGTAGAAAGCAAATGTTTTGAGAATGATGATGGCAGCAAATGTACAAATGTGCTTGACACAATGAATATATGTATGGATTGTGATAAGAGTTGTATGAGCCCCCAATGGAATGATTTTTTTAACTGCTAAAACATAAATCTAGTAATTTTTAAAACAGTAAATGTATTTAAACCATTGCCAATAAAGCTGTTAGAAATAAGGACATACAAACAAAACAAAACAAAAACAGCAGTGGCTCCACAGGAGCAAAGGGCTCCACCAGAGGGCAGTGATGCCCAAAAACCAAAACAAAAAAGAAAACAGAAATAAGGACATACACAGGACCTTAACATGTGGCAAAAACATAAGACAGAACGTAACTGAAAACACACGCAACAGCAGAAAGTAAACTACATGAATGAGACTTTCTAAAAATTAGACATCTGTGTATGTATCTAATAGTTAGATTTATGTCAAGGCGAGTGGGCCATGATTCTCTCATGATGTGATTTAATACAACATGGTGAACTGCATGGTGAGATATTTTGTGAAGCAGCCAAGCAGTTGTGGGAAAACAAGACTCCTCACTCTGGTCATGTCTTGCTCCAATAGAGTGGACCATCATTCAGGATGCGGTCTACTCTCCAGAGAAATAGACAGTGTGTGGAAGCTAGCTCTGGCCTCCTGCTGGGTTTGAATTTTGTGTCTGATTCATGGACCTCCAGCCAATTCCAAGCACCATCAGCAGACTGCCAACCTTGGCTTTATCCAATCTCGGATTCATTCAGCTCGGCACCCACCAGTCTGTGCTCTTCCGCTACATCTTCGTGTTTTCTGTTCATCAGTCTCTGCAGCTACATATCTGATCCACTCACTTGAACCAAACTGGACTTACCCACTTCTACAACTGTGTGAGCCGTTTCCTGAGAGACGTCTCTTTCTACATACATACACATGCACATCTCTGACTTTCCTTCTCTGGGGAATCCAAGCTAACACATAGCTAGAGATTTCACCAAAAGAATTCAAAGAGTGGCTGAGCCCTGGTGGCGTAAGTGGTTGAGTGCGGGACTGCGGCCCACGGGCTTGGCGGTTCAAATTCATCGGCGGCTTTCAGGAGCAGTGCCGGGTAGCGCCCATGACCACCAGAGGGCAGTGATGCAAAAAAAAAAGAGAGAGAGAGAAAGAATTCAAAGAGAACCCACATGCCCCAGATGGACAAGAAACTAATCTCTAAAATTTCTAGAAAACTTCAACACCTCAACAAGAGAAAAAAAAATACATAACCCAGTTGAAAAATGAGCAGAGGGCATGAACTGACACTTTGCCAAAGAAGACTCTGAGGTGGCCAATAAACATATGAATAACAACTCATGATCATTAGTCACTCAAGGAGGTACAAACCAAAACAATGAGATATCATCACACCCCTGCATTAATAGCAAAATTTTTTACAAAAGAAAACAAGTGTTGACAAGAGTATAGAGAGACTGGAACCTTCATGTACTGCTGATGGAACTGTCAAATGGTGCACACACTATAAAAGCCAGTATGGTGGTCCCTTTACAATATTAGAAATATTTTTTAAATTTCTGACTCTACTCGATCTATATCTTAGATAAGTAAGCTGGTTTGGCATGAATAGATGCATGCACACCCATATTCATCACAAAAGATGGAAACAACTTAAATATCTATCAATGGAAAATTGGATAAACTATAGTACACAGATAAAGGAAATAAGCACTACTCAACATTGAGGAATAGCCGTGATGGTATGAGGTGTGTGGGTCTTCCTTAGGACCCTCACTCAGGCCACAGGCACAGAGGAAGACTCTTCAGGACTTGGACTGGGGAGGGCAATGGAGCTGGACAGGACCTGGCTGATAGTTTGAGCCTGGGGATTTGGAAAACATCAGCAGAGTTGGAGAAGAATGTGGATCACCCTGGAGGGGATGTAGGAGCCGGGCTCCATTTGAGACCATCGGTCTTGGAAAGACTTTTGAATTTTTCAGGCAGGCAGCACCAACTGTCTTTGAGATGCATGACTTTGCGGTTTGGGGGTCTCCGATGGTAGTTTGAATTCTTTCGGGGCATACCCACTTCTGTCCTAATTCCAAATACTCTGCAGTCCGTTCTATAGAGAGCTGCAGCGCTTAAGGGGGGTGGGGGGGCAGGAAGAGTCTGTAAAGCACCACTGCACAGGGATGAACCTGGAGACTGGCATACTGAGTGAAGTCAGTGAATCACAAAAGGACAACTATTGAATGAGACCGGTATGAATAAAGCAAAGAAAAGGGGTTCACACTGAAAGCAATCTTCATTGATGGTTCGCAGGGGTGAGGAGGGAAGGAAAAGTAAATTACTGGATAGAAGGTAGAAGCATGTTACTTTCGGTGAAGAGGTAGTCAATCTACAGCAAGAGGGAGGTCAGCAAAAAGATGGAGATTGGGGAAGGCACGGAGCGCTAGTACTGTGAAATACACAATCCTGCAATAATGGTGATGTGGTCGCTACATAATCTGCTGTCAATGTGAGACTTAGGAGCGAGGGGGTGGAATTTAGTGTCAGTCTGTTCGCAGCTGGAGGCGCTAAGGGGATGGGACACATCCTCACTGCCTTGGAGTCTCTCTACTGACAAGGCTCACTCCCTGCAAGACATCCCTGTGGGGAAGACACATGGAGAGAGGCTGATGGAGCCAGAGTTCTGGAGCTGGAGGAACATGGAGACCCTGTCAAAGCTGAGATGCTGACACTGCTACCGGATCCATAAGACCTTCTACCCATTGGCCTGTGATCTTCCTGCATTCCACATCAGAGCATGTGCTTCGTGAGTCTCAAGAGGATTTTATAGACTGGTATTGAACATATGGGTTCATATCAGATTTATGGACTTGATCTGGCCTGGGCTGGGATGTTCTCTCAATATTCAACTGCTCTTGTGTATAAAGTTCTTTCTTATACACATATGAGTATCTAGGCATTTGTTTCTCTAATCTACTTGGATTAACACAGGTGACCTATGCATGGACAGACATGCCGGTTGAACAGGCATGCAAGGGAAAGAAGGATTATAACTGTAAACATATGTAGGTTTGATGGAGGGTATTTGTATATGGGTATTTATTTTGCTACAGATATATCCAAGAATGTAGTAGAACAAACAGGAGACAATGTTATGAAAACTTTGTAGACACAATTAAACTTGAATGAGTGAGTTGCTGGGACCATCGCATAATAGTCTGCAATGACAGTGATCCTACTTTGAGTATTAAAAGGTCCCAAGTGGCCACCTAAGGTACAACTATTAGTCTCTCCCTGTCGTAAGAGAAAGAGAATGAAGAACATGGAAGACACATGGAAACAATCCAGTGGTCTGATGGACCAGGCCCACATGAGTCTTCTTAACTCTGAGACCAGAGGAATTGGGTGGTACGCAGCTGCCACTACCAACTGCTCTGGAAAGGATCACGTTAGGAGGTCCTGAAAAGAGTGGGATAAAATGTGGAACAAAACTCACAATCATAAAGACCAGGCTTGCTTGTCAGTGGAACCCCAGAGTTGATAGTCTTTCTCCAAGCCAGGAAAGCATGAACGCCCTTTTCAGTCAAATGATAAGGGGAACAATAGCACTAAGGAAGCACCCACTCCTTAGAATGACCATCAATGATCAAAAGAACGTCACTGGCCAAGAACAGATCTCTTCCCACAGGCCCTCGCTTGCACAGGCCCAGATGCCGCTCCCCACTCCACCTTGAAAGTTAAGTTGGAAGAGAAGGATCCACCTGGAGCTGAGGAACTGGACCCCAGCAGCAGTTCAAGAACTGGTCCCAGGCAACTACAAATCAAATGATGGAAAGACTGAGGGTTTAACAGGTGAATTTGTGAACTTGGGAGTTCCTCAGCTTAATAACTGTAGGCTTGACTTCAGTTTCAAATTTCCCCCAAATGACTAAAATTGAAAAAAGTTTGAGCTCAGTGACAATAGAATTTTCAGTGGTCTGAACATATTAGCTGAGAAACTTCCCAACCTCACGCGTCTAAGCTTAAGTGGGGATAAACTGAAAGACATCAGCCCCTTGGAACCTTTGAAAAAATTGGAATGTCTGAAAAGGCTGCATCGGTTGAACTGTGAGGTCTCCCACTTGAACCATTACCAAGAGAGTGTCTTCAAGCTCTTGCCCCAGCTGACCTGCCTGGATGGCTACGACCTCAAGAACCAGGAAGGCCCTGACTCAGATGCGGAGGTGGATAGTGTAGATGAGGAGGAGGAGGGAGGAGGAAGGAGAAGGTGAGGAAGATGAGGATGGTGAGGAGTATTTTGATGAAGAGGATGAAGAAGAAGGCAAAGAAGAAGTCAGTAGGAAAAAAGAAGAGTTTGGGCAAGGTGGAAAATTGATGAGGATGAAGATGAAGAGGAGGAGGAGGAGAGTGGTAAATGTGAAAAGCGGAAGACAGAAACAGACGCTGGAGAAGACGATTAATGCCCCAAATAGCCTGCAGCAAAAGAACTGTTCAGTAAGGATTCGGAAGATGTTTAAGTTTTTTTTTTCAAGTAACTGTGATTCAGAACCCCAGAACACCAGTCCACCCAAAGAGCCAGAGAATAGTTCCGGAGACATTCCATCTTCCTCTCTTCAGTCCCTCTTGGAAATTCACCACCAAGCCTGGGACTTTGCCCCACCAACATTGTAAATGCTATTAGATGTCTGCGTGAGACTCCGCTGTAGCCTGGGTAGCTGTGAGCAGGGAGTCTGAAACATTCATGGCTGCCAGTGACCGATTGTAACCACATTTTATTTTCTGTACAACAAAGAAGCTTTGTGCATAAAATCTTAACATAAAAAGGAATGTCACTGATCCAAGTTCAGAGAGGTTAGGAAAGAAGGTAAGGAAGAAGGAAAAACAGAACCAGAAATGTGGGAGAAGAGGGATGCCTGACGCAACCTTGTAAGAAATGCAATCAATGATGTGTATATGCATTGTTGAATGGAAAACTGACCTGTTCTATAAAGCTTCACTAAGTTCCCAATAAAATAGTTACACACAGAGAAGATTTAAAATTCTATCCTATCCTCCAGCATCACTATGAGTCAGAATTGACAGAATGAGTTTGGTGTCTTGACAGATTGCTCTCCTTTCTTTTTCTTTTTTTTTTTTTGGCATCACTGCTCTCCTGCGGTGGGAGTAGGAGGCCCGGCCCCACTGCTGGAATTGAACCTCTGTCCCAGTGGGCCGCCGCAGTCCCAGGCACAACCACTACGCCACCGGGGCTCAGCCCCCAGCTTGCTCTCCTTTCCTAGGAGGACAAACACTGCAGCTTTTCTAGGCAAAAACAAAGGTCCCTGGGTAGCAAATTGTTCGCACTCAACAGCTATCTTAAAGATAGGGCTGCTAGAGTCCACCGAGCACAATTAGCCTGACACAGGCTCATGTGTAATCTCACTTGATTCTGAGTTACATTCTCTCCACTTCACAGGTAGGAAAAGTGAACTCTAGAAAAATCAAGGTATACACCAGGGATCACACCATGAATAAGTGCAGAACTCAGACCCCAGGCCTCTCACTCTTGGCTGGGGCACTCCTGGCTCACACAAAGTGGCCCTCCCCAGAAAAGAGAGCAAAGCTGATCGGCAGTCAGCAGCCCCCAGATGGAGGGACTGGGAGTCAGCAGGTACGGAGACTTATTCCGTCAGAGCTTCAGGTGTTCGATGCCAAAATGGCCATTGCGCTAATTTTGTTTCCTCTTCCTTTTTTTTTTCTTTCTTTTTCTTGTTTTCGGTTTCTCTTCTTTCCTACACCCACTTTCTGTTCTTATTGCCGGCTGGCTTCTTCTTAACTTTTTTTAATGAAATCGGTGTGTGGACTAGAGACATGGATTCATAGACACTCATGTGTGTATAAGAAAGACTTTTATATGAATAATGAGAAAACATCCCAGCCCAGTCCAGATCAAGTCCATGAGTGCAATAATAGCCCATATGTCTGATATAAATCTGTAAGTTCCTCTTTAGACTCATGAAGCACATGCAATGATGCTGAATGCAGGATGATCACAGGCCAGCAGGCGGAAGGTCTTGTGGATCCAGTGGCAGTGGAAGCATCTCAGTGCTGGCAGAGGTCTCCATGTGGCTCCTCCAGGCCTCTGGTTGCATCAAAATAGGCAGCTCCATCAGGCTTGTCATCAGTAAGGTCTCACAGAGAATTTGTGTGTTGTCCTGCCTCCGGCAAGCTATTTATCTTCATGGTGACTCCAAATGAGGTCATGGGAGGCTGAGCCCCGGTAATGTAGTGGTTGAGTGCGGGCTTAGCGGTTCAAATGCAGCAGCGGCTCTCAGGAGCAGCATTGGGTAGCTCCCATGACCACCAGGGGGCAGTGATGCCCCCCCCCCAAAAAAATGAGGTCATCATCTGTGCCCTGATTGACAGGCTAACCTCCACCCCTTCATTCTTAAGTTTCAAAAAGACAACAGATTCTGTAACTACCACAATTAGGATGTATGGAGCCAGTCAGTTTCCTGTTCAGCATGTTGTCTCTTGTCACTGATGGCAAGCCCTACAATGTAGCACCCCTTATCCCATTTCCTCCCTACTTCCCATTCCATTCTCTGTCTTTCCTAACCATTCTGAACTTTGTCCTTGGGTCAATGGTGTTGTTTTGGTCTTCAATGGATGATTTTTTTTTTTGGTTGTGTATTCTAAAGAAAAGTACTCCTTTGGTTTTTATTGCTCCCCTCACAGTTCTTGTAGATTGTTTGCCTAAAACTTGGGCACTGGGCTAACTTTTCCAAACCCAGAGGGTGATCACAAGGACCATAATCTTGGGAGTCCCATCGGCGTCTATGCAACCCGTGAACATGAATCTTTTGTCTTGCTGTTGTCCCGCATTCTTCTCCCACTCTCTCCAGGACCTTGCAAGGTGATTACAATCAGAGTGATTGGTAGTGGTAGCTGGACACCACCTAGTGCTCCCAGATGTCTGTTTCCATGCTTCTTTATGGCTCTCCCCGAGATTGCATCTCCACACCTAGAACAGTGCTTGGTACATTGGAGTTCAATGAATGGATGGCAAATGAATTCAGGCACGATTCTGTTTTTTATCCTCAGTGCTACCACTCAGACCCACGGGAACTCACTCTACTTTCGACACCCAACAAGGCCCACAGAACAATTCCCATATGAGCGACCCCTCAGAGATACTGAGAGACATCCCAAGGGCTCTTTCTTGTTCCCTTCTGCTTCCCCTCTCCAGCCCCCTACAGTGAATTCACTCAACAAATCCTCAGTGAGCACCTGTCTTGGCATAAGCACCTGTCTGCATGGGGTTGGCAGGGAGGTAAGTAGAACTGTCCCACTGGGCTGCCTCGTACTGCTGTACAGCAGAAGATCACCAACCTTTTCTCCCAGAGAGCCTCCGGGGAGGTTTGAAATGCCAACCTTCGGTTAAGAGCGTGTGCCACCACCCCTACACACATACACAAATGCACTGCCTTCGAGTTGATTCTGGTCCGGAGTGATCCTACAGGACACAGTGGAATTGCCCCGGTGGTCTCCTGGTCTGTCATCTTCATGGAAGCAGGCTGCCACCTCTTTCTCTCCTGATGCAGCAGCTGGTGGATTAACACTGTCTTTCAAAAAAAAAAAAAAAAGCACAGTCAAGTGCCTCACCATCGCCACCCCCCGCCCCCAGGGTTGCTTACAGAGAGAAGCTGCTGGTGTGTGCCACGGAGTGGATGTGATTTACAGTCAGAATGGAGCTGCGCCACAGGGCCTGCTGGGTGTGGTCTTGATAGGAGAGGATCATCAGGTCTCTGTCCCGTGGAACTGCCAGTGGGATCTGTCAGCTAGCAGCAGAGCTCTGATCCACCAGGACACCTTCGCAGGAAGGAAGGGTGGGCCTCCCAGCGAGCGCCCTGGCCTCCAGATGGGAAAGACGAAGAAGGATCCTGGGAGAGGAAAGGTCCTAGGGTAAGAAGCAGCTTGCTGCCTTAGAGAGGCGGGAGGCTGGAGGGGGCCTGCGTGCAGAGGAAGGTCCGTTTGCATCTCTGGTGACCAGTGCCTCCTAGAATCAGTGTGCACTTTTCTGTTTAGTTTAGCAACTTTCTGACAAGGATGGGGGGGGGGAGGGCCCAGAGGCATACTCCACCTGACCCTGAGTCACTATCGCAAACCGGCCCCCTCCTCAGAGTCTCTGTCCAAAAGTCCCCCCCGAGAGGGAGGTTCACACACTGCAAGTCCCTCTGCCTTTGGGCTAGTGGGATGGCCTGGCAGTGTTCTCCCCAACAGGTCAATGGGGACCTAGGCAGGGTTCTGGCAATGGGGGGGCTCTGCAGAAAATGCTGAGTGGGTAATCCTGACGCTGGGCTTCACCTAGGAAGACTAGGGTCAGGTGAATGCTGCACAGGAGAATGTCACTCGTGGCCCACAGGTGGCCTTCTTCCTCTTCCCGGCAGCTTCACCCCCTCTCCCTCAAGCAGCCCATGGCAGGCTGAGCAGGTGGGCAGCAGCTTCAGGGAGTGAGGAGGGCAGTGTGGCTAATGACTGTGAAGACAGAATTGTGTTTATACAGGAAAAGAAGTCAGACGTAAGCAACAGAGGCCCCAGCCAGCTCCTCCCAGAAGCCTGGGCTGGAGGAGCCAGGTGAAGAGGAAGCTGCTCCCCTTCGGGTTCGGAACAGGACACTCTGGGCCAGAAGCCAGGACCCAGCGGCGGCCCACAGGTGAGGCCCACAGCACTCTTGGGCAGCGGGCACAGCTTGCTGTGAGCTCGGGGTTCTGGGTCGGGTGCAGAAGGGTGCTTCGGTCAGTAGGGTTCCTAGGGGGGTGGCGCAGGGGTCGGGTGAGAGAGTGGTGGCCAAGCCTCCGGGAGTTCGCTCTGGGGAATCAAAGCAGTCTTTGTGTGCAGCCGTTTCCCAAGGAGGGAGGGGAGGGGCAGCCGGGTGGGGCAGCCGGTCGAGGCTGTCTCTGAAAGCAGTGGGGCAGCGGGGGAGTGAGGGGTGGATGGGAGTGGGTCAGCAAACCGACAATTCCAGAAACAGAGAAGGAGATTCCGTACTCTCGTACTCTCGAAAGATGCCTCTCCTCAGACGGGCCCTGGGCGCCCCGGGGTCAGCAGCCACTAGAGCGGCCAGTCTGCTCCCAGCCTGGCCCGGGTCCGGCGAGGGAGGAGCCAGAGGAGGCAGGTGGGACTGCGGCCGGCAGAGTGGCTCTATCCCCAGGGCCCGGCCAGGGAGGGAATCCTGCGGGACTTAGGCCAGGCTTTGGTGGCGAGCCCTTGTCTTTAGGATAGGAGGAGGAAGGTTTGTGACCGTCTAGGATGAAGGGGGCTGGGTCCAGCTTTGTGTCTACAGACCTTGGGTGATGCCGGTGCCTCTCCGTTTGTTCTCATGGGCACGCTCGCTGTGGTCTCCGGTTCTGGTGGGCGCGCTGTGCCCTCTGGTCCCCGGGTCCTGGTGGGCATCTTGTGCCCTCTGACTCCGAGGGTCTGGTGGGCGCATCCTCAGTACCGATGAGTGTGTGTGTGGTGGTGTCTGTGGCCTGCCGCGGAGAGCGACTGACTGCCTGAAGGCTCCCTCCATCCTCCCTCCCCTCCGCTCCGCCATCAGACGTGGCCGGCCGCCCCCTCGTCCCTCTTGGTTAGTTAGAGATGGGGCCCCGGTGTACATCGGACGGTGTACATCGGTCCACGCGCAAGCAGCCGCGCCCACCTCCGGCTCCCCTTCTTTCCTCTGCCAGCCCCACGCCTGGAGAGCCCGGAGCTAGACCGTCTCGCCTCCGAGGGACTCGGGCTTCCCTCCCTCGCACACCACCGCATGTGGCTTTTGGAGAAAGCGGGCTACCAGGTGGGGGCCTCGGAGCCCCGGGCCCGATGGGCGCCCTGCAGCCTGTTCCCTAAGCGCCGCCGCGCCCCGGGGCCGTCCGCCCGCGCCTGCCCCAACATCCTCACCCCAGACCGCATCCCCCAGTTCTTCATCCCGCCGCGGCTCCCGGACCCCCCGGGCGGCACCGAGGCCCCCGCGGGCCGCGACGCGGGGGGCGGGCGCTGCCTCCCGGCCGCGTGCTCGCTGCCGCACCTGGCGGGCCGCGAGGGCTGGGCCTTCCTGCCCGAGAGCCCGCACACGCGCCGGCGCGAGTCCCTGTTCCACGCGCCGCCGCCCGCCCCCCGCGCGGGGCCGCCGCCGCCGCCGGCCCGGCTGCACCTCTCCGCCCCCGACCTGCGCCTCTGCCGGGCCCCGGACAGCGACCCCGCCTCGTCGCCCGACTCGTCGCCCTTCGGCTCCCCGCGGCCGGGCCCGGGCCGGCCGCACTCGCTGTCCCCCGAGGAGGCCAGCTCGGCCGACGCGAGCCCGTGCGCGCCGCGCCGCGCCGGACCCCCCGCGCCGCCGCTCTTCCACCTGGACTTCCTGCGCTGCCAGCTGCGGCCCGTCCAGGAGAGCGTGCTGCGCCTCGGGCCGCGCGGCGGCCAGCTGCGGCTCGCCGCCGAGTACCAGGCCGGGCCCCGACGGCTGCGCCTGCGCCTGGTCAGCGCCGAGGGCCTGCCCGGGCCCCGGCCGGGCCCCGGGGGCTCGGGGGGCGGCGGGGGCTGCTGCGTGGTGCTGAGGCTGCGGCCGCGTCTGCGCCCGCGGGGCCAGCGGAGCCGCGTGATCAAGCGCAGCGCCAACCCCATCTTCAACGAGGACTTCTTCTTCGACGGGCTCGCCCCGTGGGACCTGGCCGACCGCAGCCTGAAGGTCAAGGTGCTGGACCGGGGCGCGGGGCTGCGCCGGGACGTGCTGCTGGGGGAATGCGAGATGCCCCTGGCCGCTCTACTGCCCCCCTTGGGTGGACGGGTGGGCCCAGGGACCTCCTTGGCTCCCACCCACCTCAGCCTCTAGACTTGAGGGGCCTTCTTTCGTGAAGGAGGCCTGCAGCCCCTCCTTCTTCCCGCCTGCCTGACATCTATTTATTTTTGCTAATAAACTGCTTATGTGTCTTTAGCGTGGCTCTCTCTCCCCCCTACACGGTGAGAGGGTCAGATCCCACTTTCTTCTGCTCTGAGAAGGAAATGGCCACTCAGGTCAGTGGTGGGGCAGCAGACCTTACCAGGCTGCTCAGAGCCCCTGGACCGTGGGCCAGCTGGTGTGACTATGCAGAACCCCCCAGCTCCATGGGAGAGAAATGTCTGCTCAGCCGTTCTGGGCTGCATGAACCCTAAGGTTGCTGCCCACCAACGCCCCCGCTCCTTCTGGGAGTCACGGTGGGGGGGGGGGGGGCCAGAAACACTGTGACGCAAACCAACACAAACCACCTTCACCCACCCACCTCCTGGGCTCCTAGGCTGCCCAGGGGAAATCAGCTCGCAAGTGTGCCAGCCCTGCAAATACACCCACAGCTGCCTTGAAGAGGTCATGGGACCCAGGCTACGCAGCAACACCCGGGCCCTCCAGGCCTCCTCCCTGTGCCCCCCTGGGGGCAAGACTGGCAAGGGCCACACCAGAGCAGCTCCTGCTGAGAGAGAGAGCTGAGAGCAGGGACGCCAGGAAAGGCTGCCCAGCTGGTTGGAGAGGGCAGAAGATGAGTAAATGTAGGTCACACTATGTTTACCTCTTACCTGAATGTCCCTGACGTCAGCAGTGACCTTCTTGCTCCCTCCACCTTCCCTCGAGCTGCTTCCTCTGGGCTCAAGCCAGGTGTAGAGGACAGAAGGAGGGAAGCCGAGACTGGACCAGCTTGGCTTCTCACATTACTTACACACACACACACACTCCAGCCAGAGGGAGCCTCAGTTCAGTTCCTTCTTCCCTCTCCTGGATTAGGGCCCCACCTACCCCTCAGCCAGGGACAGCGTGCTCCCGATGACCACCAGGTGGTAGCATTGGTCAAACAATAATAAGTACCCCAGCCAATTCCCCAACATCCCCACTGTTCCATTAACGCCAACCATAAATTCCCACTAGCAACTCCCCTAAGGTCTAAGTATCACTGCCATCCCGTGTGGCCTGGGACACCAGGTGTCTAAGGGATAGAGCTAGAATTTGAACCCCGGAAAGTCTGGTCCTAGATCCCTCGGGCTTAATCACCCCACTAGAATAACTCAGAGGCTGGGGTTGGACAAACGTTAATCCACTCTGCCGTAATCAAGACGATGATAGCTTGAGTCGGCTAGAAGTGCCTCAGCAGAAAGGCAATTCAAAGCACTGTGGGTTTGTTTTGCTTTTTGTTTTGTTTTGTTGGTGGTGTCCTCAAGGCCTCACTCAGCTGCAGGTCTCCCAGTGAAGGCACTAGGAATGATAACTCTCCGATCTTGTCACACTCTGCCAGCTTAAATTCATCCCACCCACAAGTCTGTCCCTGGCTCTGTACTTCAGCCTCCGAATCTTCCCAGAACAATTTCTGGCTGCCCCCTTGCAAGTAGCTGGAAGCAAGCTTGCAGGTTCTTGCTGACCTTTCATCCCTGCATGCCTTCAACCCCAACTCCACTGAGTCTGTGAGGGAACACTCCCCGGGTGGAGCCCACAGGAAGCATTTGGTTAAGCACTGGGGCAAAGAGGGACCCCAGGGGAGTCCTAGGACTTGGCATCAACATACTATCTAGCATGATGAAGAACATGCAAACAGCAGATGATAAACTGGGACCTCCTAACAATTAGACATGTGCAGTGAGAGATTTGACCAAAAGGGTAAAATGAGAAGAAAAGTTGGGGGAGAGTAAAATCAGAACCCACAGACCGGGAAGATGCTTTGGACACATTGGACAGGAGACTAATTCCTAAAATTTATAGAAAATTTCAACAACAAAAAGACCAATAAAGTCCATTTCCAAGTGGACAGAACATAAGCAGATACTTCACCAAAAAAGGCATGCAGACAGTCAACAAACACAGATATGATCATTAGCCAATCAAAGAGATGCAGATGGACAATGAAAGAAGCCTCAGCTCACCTTACATCAATAGTAAAATTAAAAGGCAAAAATAATAGGGAACAACCCACACTGACAGAGCTGTGGAGAGACTGCAACCTTCAGAAGTTGCTGGTGGGACCCCTCCGGGAGAGGGTGCGGTGAAACATGGAGAAAGGCAATGCACATGACCCAGCAGTCCTGCCATCTGGGATAGCTCCTAGGGAAACAGGAGCTTCCCACAAATGCAGCGGGCTTCGTGGACTTTGTGGGGAAAGCTCCTTGCTCTTTAAACAATTTTATTAGCATACAATGTACAACCCATACAATGCTATGGCTTGCATACAGTCCCACTATCTCTTCATTCTGTTTTGCCACACACTTTGGGGAGTCTGTTCATATGCACCTCCATGTTCACTGCAGGGCTATTCCCAAGAGTTATAAAAGATACAAACAGCCTAAAGTCCCAACAAGGGAAGAATGGACAAACTTATACACACACAGGGTTACTACTCACTGTTAAAGCATTAGGAAGGGGCCGAGCCTGGGTGGCGTAGTGGTTGAGTGCGGGACTGCAGCCCACTGGGTTGGCGGTTCAAATCCAGCAGCAGCTCTCCAGCAGCAAGGCTGGGTCTCCTACTCCCACCAGAGGGCATTGATGCCCCTCCTGAAAAATAAAGCATTACGATGAATCTGCAAAACACCTCCTGACAGGGATGAACCAGAAGGATATGCTGCCTAGTGACATGTGTCAATCACAAGAGGACAAATATTGTATGAAGCCACTTATTCTAAAAAATCAAGACATAAGGTGGTAGGTGGATTAACGATTAGTGATTGCCTCAGTCATCACGTGGTGGCATAGTGGTGATGGGTTAGACTGTTAACTGCAAGGTCAGCAGTTTGAAACTGCCAACTGCTCCATGGGAGAAAGAAGAGGTTTTATAGTCCCATAGAGTTGCAGTCTTGGAAACCCCTGTCCTTTGAGGTCTATATTGATCGGCCTGGACTCTGGCAGTAAGTTTGGTTTGGGTTTGGGGGACACGGAAGGGGAGGGTGGGAGAAATGGGGTGTCACCATCAATGGGTACAAAAAAGAAAAAAGTTTCCAAAGTCGTGAGACAATGATTGTGCCACCCTTCTTGATATGACTGGGCTTCCGAATTGTACGATATGCCAATTATAGCTCGAATATATTTTTTTAATTCAGGAAAAGGTTTTCACACTAACAGAAACATTCTTTGATGACTGGCAGGGGTGGAGGAGGGAGGAAGGGTAAATCGCTAACTAGAAAGTAGACAGACATTAACGTGGGTGAGCAGGAAGGCACGATAAAAAATAATTGCTAGGGGTTAATTAAGCACAGCTAGCTAACTAGGAAAAGGTTAGTAGCGATATTTTAAAAGCCTCCATTTGCATCTCTGAAATAATAAAAGGAAGCTTAAAAACAAAAAGCTTTTCTAAGAGTGTGAAAAGATGGAGCATGGTTCTTCTCTGACGTGTATATATACATATATGTGTGTGTATGTATGTGTGTATGCACACATTCATGTGTATACATGGAGACACCGTGAGCGGGATCCAGCATGACACGGAGATCCTACAAGTAACAAATAAGCCAAGTGATGACTCTGGTGTGATGATAATGTTTGGCAGAAAGATAAATAGCCAAAAAAGCGGTTAGCTAAAGAGAAGAGTAGAATACATAAAAGGAAGAATGGAGGGAGGGAGAGAGGGAGGAAATTTTTTTTTCCATTTTAACCACAGCGCTCTAGCCTAGGTCCTGTGCTTCACCTGTGTGATCTCAATTAATCATCACATGACTCAGTCGAATACCCAGCCAAACCCACCGCCTTCCAGTTGATTTTGACTCACAGTGACCCGGCGTGGCTAGGGTTTCCACGGCCGTAAGTCGCTGTGGGAGCAGACACCCCCGTCTTTCTCCTGTGGCGCCTCTGGTGGATTTGAACTGCCGACCTTGTGTTTATCAATCCAGCGCTTATGGTCCAGAGTCACCAGGATTCCATTGTCAGCAAGGTCCCCCAAACCACACCCACATCCACCCGGTGGCTTCAGACTCACAGCGCCCCTAGAGGAGAGAGGAGAACAGACCCTGTGGGTTTTTGAGGCCAAAAACCTTTTGTTGTTGCGAAATCATTTTACTGGGGGCTCGTACACCTCTTAATCAGAATCCATACGTCCATCCACTGTGTCAAGCACTTTTGGACCTTTGTTTCCCTCATCATTCTCCAAACACTTGCTTTCTGCTTGAGCCCCTGGTATCTGCTCCTCGTTTTTTTCCCTCCCACCCCCATACACACAGCAGCCTAGAGCTGGGTATGAGGTGGGACGTCAAGTCCACTCCACTCAGGCGGCCCTTTGGTGG
>PVJH01024266.1:8350-33471 GCA_004026705.1 Nesogale talazaci | reverse complement strand
CGTGCTGCGGAGGCAGTGCTATCCTTTTGCTACTCTTGTATTTGCTGGGCCTCTGAGGACTTGTGGTGGTCTGCTTCCCTGGGGACAGTTTGTTTTCTGCTTCTCCCCCTCCCCCAACTTGTCCAGGCTGCTTGTGTAATTCGGTCTGCAAGAGACTGCCAGCCAGGGCTTCCTAGACATGTACATTAAGAGGCAGCATAATGTAGTGGTGAAGTGCGTAGGTTTGGTGTCAGAGTGCTGATGGTTGTCATGGTTACGTAGTCATTAACATTGCTAACAAGCAATGCCTGGAAAGCAGGCCTTTGCCTGGGTCTTGGGAATCCTTGTAGTGTCAACTGCTTTCAGGACTACGTTGATTTTCTGTAATGTACTATAATTCATTTTATTCATTCGCACTTAAAATTATGATTTTTCTCTATAAAAGGGACTGTGTGGAAAGCGGAGAGTAAAATGAAAATCAGGAAAAGCATTTCAACATGCAATTATTTTAATAGAAAGTTAATAGAAACTTTCTCAATAAGTTGAGGACTTTCATTGCAAAGTCTGGGTCATAAGACCATCATTTTAATTTTGTGTCCTCAATAGTATCTTAATATTTGGGGGCTAAAATGCAGCACAAACAACCACTTCATATCCATCCCCACTCAGGAACAAAAAGTGATGCGGGTTGGATAGCAAAATGGGCAGGATTTCCCCTAACTCTACATTCTTAGTACATTCCACATGATAGAAAGCATAGAGTCTCCCATATCGTGTACATGAATAGTTTTGCTTTTACTTTTTTTTGTTACTTCATTTAAAATGTTCTCTCTGGCATAGTTTAGTTTTTACACAATTGGCTTCAATGAATCGGGAGCATCAAGAATGGGAATGAAGAGTACTAACTTTAGCAAAGTTCTTCTAACTTACCAGATATTAAATTAAGAATTTTTCTCTGTTTTTCCCCAAGTGCTATAAATCAAGAGAGTAGTGTTTAACGTTCTAGTCTTTTCTAGCTGTATGTCTTTAAAGAAACCATACACACACATATCCATACATATCAGTGTCTAACACACTTTGAGAAAAGAGCCCCGGTATTGCACAGGGTTGCACATCAGGCTGTTAAACACAAACGGGGCCGCTTGAAACCGCAGCCTCTTGCACAAGAGACCGATGAAGCTATCGCCTCCCAGAAAGAGGTACAGTCTTGTGCTCGCTTCAACAGCACATACACCTAACGTTGAAATGACACAGAGAAAATTAGCATGGGCCGTGGGCAAGAATGACAGGCCATTTCGTGAAACGTGTCCTATTTTTGTGTTACAGAAAGAGAAATACTTATTTGTGTTTAAAATAAAAGTGGTATAGCAAAGTTGAGAGAGAGAGAGAGAGAGAGAGAGAGAGAGAGAGAGAGAGAGACTTGAAAACGCAAGGGGCAGTTTTACCCTGTTCTGTATGGTCTCTAGCGGTTGGAATTGACTCAAATGGCCGCTAAGCGTTGAGAACCCATTTAGAAAGTGCTTCATTTTCCCCTTGTACAATGATGTATGTTCATTGAGGAATATTTAGAAAATAGAGTTGAGTGTCACTTGGAGTCCAGAATCAAAACCGCAGTCTGATTCTACCAATAAAAATGATGAAAGGGAGGGTAGGAATTGGGGAGGGAAGGAGTAGGTAGGGGCTGCTGTCCTAACTTGCAGAAAGAGCGTTCCATGACTGTCTGGTATAGGGAGCACATCAGGGCCAGGTAGCCTCTGTTCAGAGTTTCCGGCCAGTAGGTAAGGATCAGGACAAGAAAACCACATCTCTAGTCCCGTCCTTCCACCTCCCCCACTCTTGCCAATGCTCCTTTTCTCCTTCTTTTCCTCTCCTCCTCCCTCCACCTCAAAGCCTCTTCCTCCCACTATGTACAAAAGCTAGCTCAGAGCAACTGCCACGATGTGACCAGAGCAGGCAGGGAGCCATCTCAGTTCTACGGAATTTAAAATTCAATTCTTGGCTAAAGAATGTGTGTGTACATATATGTTTAACATAAAAAATAGAATCATGAAGTTGGCAGCCTTTTTCTGGTTACAAAAATTTTACTTTCTCATCTCAAGATTCAGAAAAATATAAAAAGACTATAAATTGTTTCACTTAAATGCTCTGCCATGGAGTTGATTTTGACTCACATGACCCTATAAAGAAGAGTAGAATTACCTCTTTGGGTCCCAAGGCTATACATATTTAAAGGAGCAGAGTCTTATATTTCTTCTGTAGAGTATCTGGTCGGTTTCAAGTTCTCACAGTGAAATGTGTGATTCACTATGCCACCAGGGTTCCTCGAAAATTATCTCTCAAAATTAAAAGCTCATACTGTCATGGAGTCAATTCTGATTCATAGCAGTCTTTTGGGTTTCTGTGGCTATAAATCTTTTATGGGAGAAAACCTCATCTTTGTCCCAAGGAGCTGCTGGTGCTTTTGAACTGCTGACCTATGCCAGCAGTTTCTTCATAAGTTGCCTAGGATTCCAATGTTCAGTTGTGTTTATGTTTGCAGACTTCAGAATACTTCCATGTACAAATATTAATGCAAATTTGCACAAATAATTTGAAATTGTCAATTTAAATTAAAAGTGTTGTGAATGTCCTGTGTCAAAAATACACTTTTATCTTATCTTGTAAGCTAAAACACAGTTTTTCTAATTTCATCTCTATTTTTTCTAATTGCAAATGTAGCAAATCTATGTGAAAAACAAATGACATAAATGTAGATGGTATGCAATGATGTTTAAAAGTTTCATCAAAAACATATTATGAAAAAGTTTTGCATGGACTTCATATTTTTGCACCCAAATTATCTCATATTAACTTCTTATAGCATATAACATATTTGTGAGGAGCTAAGAAGGATAAGACAACCATTCAACAACAACCTCCATCAGAGCAACATGAAGCAAGAACAAATATTAATTTAAATATTAAAATTTGAAGCAAGA
Source organism: Nesogale talazaci (assembly GCA_004026705.1). Taxonomy (NCBI): domain Eukaryota; kingdom Metazoa; phylum Chordata; class Mammalia; order Afrosoricida; family Tenrecidae; genus Nesogale; species Nesogale talazaci. The sequence goes on along the minus strand of PVJH01024266.1, from coordinate 30,514 downwards.
ACAAATATTAAATTTAGGGTGAAGCTTGGGTGGAAGAATGGTGAAATCATTGATACTTTATGAAAAGTTTATAGGCACAATGTTCCAAAGAAATTGGAAGATTACAGATGTATAAACTCAATAAGAAAGGATAAGACAATGTTAAAGATGAAGACCAAAGTGGTTGACTACCTGCATCAATTTTAACAATTTTATCCATACTCTAATTAAAGAGCAGTGATGATTAGCAGCAGAAACTAAATCCAACATCATAGACATATTATTTAGTTCAGCTTAAAAGATTCTGACTGAAAAATTAAAGTTGAGCAAACTTTCTGCTTCATAGATACCTAAACTGTTTAACTCAGGTAAGCTGCAGAAAATTTTGAAAGCATTGAGAGGAAAGTTTTCAAAGAAAATCATTGAAAATGATGTGAAGATTCTGAATCATTTTGGGGGTAAGAATTGTAACAGAATTGTAACAGATAGAACACAGTACAATGAAAGCAATGACTACCAAGATGTGGAAGTGGTCTCATTTTCACTGCCATTAAGTCATTTTCTGACTCAAAGAGACTTCATAGGTCAGGGTACAACTGGCCCTGAGAGTTTCTGAGACTGTAATTTTTTAGAGGAGTAGAAGCCTCATCTTTCGCTCAAGGAGCAGCTAGTAATTTTGAACTGCTGACCTTGCAGTTAGGAGCCCAAAACATAAATAGTGCTCTGAAAATGGTCTACATAAAGCAGGAGTGTCAAGAGCACTGTATTTTTTTCAAAACCATTTTATTGGGAATTATCATATTTGTCAGCCCATAAGACACACTCCCCCCACCAAGTGAGGGAAAATGAGGGTACATCTTATGGTCCCAAGGTGTGGTACTCCAGAACATTTGTTTATGAGCCCATGTGCCTGCTTACTGTCCGCTGCTGTTTGCATACTGTGGATTGCTATGTGTTCAGGGGAAATCCTGCCTCCTGGAGTCTCAATGTCAGTCAGGGTCACATGATGGGCACAGCATATGCTTCCCATCATTTATTAATGAAAATGATGATGGTTCTTGACACCACTGCGGTGTTTATGCTGTTAAATATTACTGTATTTTGCTTTACTTTAATAAATATTTTACCATACTGGTATTATTTGGTTCAGAATATTGTTCTCTTGTTTTCCTGCTCTAAAAATTGAGTACGTCTTATGGTCAGGTGTGCCTCATGGTCCAAAAATGCGGTAATACTGATACTGTATATCATTCCATAGTCAAATCACATCAAACAGTAGTTGCTACAAGGATCAGTTTCAAAACATTTGATTCCTTCTCAAATGTCTAATATTAGCTCCCCTTTACATGACTCCCTGCCACTACTATGCCCTTCAGGAATGTTTATTCTATTCAAAGTCTCTATAGGTTCATCAATCCTGGTTTCCAGGTACTGAAAAACAGAAAAGCAGAAATTCAAGAGGGTTACCCCAATGACAAAATGAATTGAGATGAACCTTGTGTCAGTTATATGATTTTCTGTCAACTTGAGCAAAGGGGTGGAGACTAGTCTGTCAATAAGACCATAGCCAATGATGCCTCTGTGTGGGCATGACTCTGTACCAAAGATTCTGGAAACTCCTATCTTCCTCCTATACATTGCAGTTGACAAGCTACATGGAGCTATGCTGATGGCAGTGAGAGCCCTAGAGCTGCAGGAGCCATATGCCAGCACTGAGATGCTCGCACAGCCACTGGACCCACAGGACTTTCCACTCACTGGCCTGTGATTTTCAAGCACTCAGCATCATTGCATGTGTGCGCGAATCTGAAGAGGAATTTTTAGACTGGCATTGGACATATGGGCTAATATTGGACTTATGGACTTGATCTGGACTGGGCTGGAAAATATTCTTAATATACAATTACTCAGGGCAGTGATGCCTCCCCCCAAAAAAACCATCAAAAATTTACAATTACTCTTTGATATAAAGCTCTCTCTTACATGCATATGAGTGTCCCTGGACTTGTTTTTCTAGTAAGCCTGAACTAACACAAATCCCAATATGAAAATATCCTCCTGTGAAGCAGAGAATATTTTGTGAAAGTTTTACAAAACTCTTGCAGAAAAATGCCCAAGAAAGCATTATGTTTTAACAGAGAGTCTCCCTTATGACAATGAGTTCCTGCTCATTCCTCTCATCAAGCAAAACTGTTTTGGGGGAGTTTTGATGGGAAATTATTAGATATCCACAATCCTAATTTGACTCCTTGTGATGATTTCTTTTCGTTTCCTATTCTTAATAAAAATCTTTAAAGGATACTTATTTTTTCAGTTAATACTATAAAAAGTAGGACACTGACATGATTAAGTTACTTGAACCTTAAGTACTTTCTAAGTAGATTAAATCACTGGTATCATTTACATAAGTGTCTTGAACTTGATGGAGCTTACATTGAAAAATAATTATATATAATTTAATTGAAAATTATCTTTATATTTAAAGATTTATTGGGAGCTTTTACAGTTCTTACAACAATCCATGCATCAAGGGTATCAAGGGTATCTGTACATATGTTGCCATCGTCATTTTTGAAACATTTATTTTCTATGTGAGACCTTAATATCAGTTCCTCTTTTCTCCCTCATTCCCCTCCTCTCCCCTCATGACAACTTGCTAAATTATAAATTATTGTTATTTTCATATTTTACACTGACCGCTGTCTCCCTTTACCCATGTTTCTATCGTTCTTCCCCCTGGTTTGTGTGTGCGTTATGCTTCAATTATAGCGATCCATTCCCCCTTCTTCCCCTCCTCACCCCACTTTCCTGTGTCCTTCCTATTACCACTACTCCCATTTCTGTTCCTCAGGGGTTTATCTGACCTGGATTCTGTGTGTCATCAGCTCTTATTTGTATTTGTGTACATGCTCCAGAACACCCAGAACTGAAAGGTAGGACTGGGGTCATGGTAGTGTAGAGTGAGGAAACCTCAAGGAACCAGAGGAATAGTGTGTGTTTCATCAGTGTTATGCTGTTGCCTCTTTCTTTTCTTGTGACTCTTCTGTGAGGAGATGCCCTATTGTCTACAGGTGGCCTTTAGGTCTCTGCTCCGACCTCCCTTATTCTCAACAATATGCTTTCTCGAGTTTTTTGGGGGGTCTTCTGGCACCTGTTTCTTGATCCTACATATACCTCACAATCACACAGGCTGGTGTGCTTCTTCCATATCGGCTTGTTGCTTCTCTCCTAGAAGGCCACGTGTTTGACTTCAAGCCTTGAAGACCCCAGATGCTCTATCTTTGGATAGCCAGACTCCATTCTCTATGAAAATTTTGAAGACCTCTCATGCTGTTGTTAGGGGCTATCAAGTTGGTTCCAACCTATAGGGATACTCTGCACAACAAGACAAAATTTTGCATGGTCCTGTGCCATCCTTAGAACTATTCCTATGCTTGAGCCCATAGTTGTCGCACAAGACTTCTCAGAGTTAAACTGTATTGCATCTTCTTAACCTGTCATTGCAGCGAGAATATTCTTTGCTAATAGAGCTTTTTTCTTTGGGAATGAATACACAAACTGTTAAAGTGGGACCATATTAGGAAACTATTATTCTGCATTTATCTTTCAATTTCTATCATTTGCTTACAATTTTTGCAGACTGCCCTTACACTCTACTATTCCTTAATAAATTAGGGATACTATTTAGGTCAATAAGTATACCTTGATATCATTTTATGCACCACTTAAGTTTCTATAAGATTTTATCCAATTTTTACATTCTTAACTAATCTTAACTAAGCTTTTTTTTTTTTTTGCAGCACTGCCCTGGTGGGAGTAGTAAGCCCAGCCTTGCTTCTGAAGAGCTGCTGCTGGATTTGACCCGCCAACCCTGTGGGCCACAGTCCAGCATACAACGGCTATGCCACCAGGGCTCAGCCTCTTTTAACTAAGCTCTTTTATTCAAATTATATACATTTGTTTCAAAAGATTCAGAAGACCATCAGAAGTTGGAGAAGTGAGTTTCCTCGCCTACAGTGTGAAAAAGCTGAGCACCTTTTGGCAGTAGGCTTGCTGACAAAGTGGGATCCCTCTGGGCACTTATCAGTGGAGCTGAAACAGTGTTGTAACGCTTCCTCCAGCACAGCAGCAGTTGGCCAAGAGACGAAGAAGCCAAGGGCTGGAGAGAGGTCAGTCTGCAGGGATAGCTGAGAGGAGGTTATCAAAGAAATGTATACTGAGTCATTTGTGATCCTGGATAATAATCAGTTACATGGGGAGAGGAGATGGAAGGAAACTATGGGGAGCTGGTACTGGTGGCCGAAGTGGAGGAAGGATGTTTTGAGAGTGATGATGGCAACAAGTGTGCAAATGTGGCCTGCATACAATTGATGTATGTGTGGATCGTGATGAGAGATGTATGAGTCCCCAATAAAATGATTCATTAAAAAATCAGTTACTTCCCTAACAAGCTTCATGATCATAAAAAAAAATTCAAGTGATTGAAGAATGCATCAATTAGAAAGTGAAATTTTCCTTATCTTTCCCCTCCCCCATGAAGTCAAGGTAATTCCAATTCATCATGATCCCATATGTGTCAGAGTAGACTTGCTCTCCCTAGGACTTTCAATAGTTAATTTTCAAGAGCACATTCCTAGTTTGTTTGTTTGTTTCCTGAGGGCCCTTGGGGTGAAGTCAAACCTGTCACCATTCTGTTAGTAGTTGTGGGAGTTAGCATTTTGCACCATCCAAGGTCCCTGCAACCAAGATGGTAAGTGCCATCAAGTCTGTTTGGACTCATAGAAGCCCTGTAACCTACTGAATGAAACACTGCCTGGTCCTGGGCCACCCTCACAATCATTCTTAATGTTTGATCCCATTGTTGCAGCCACTGCATTAATTCACCTGACTGAGGGATATATATCTCTCTCACCTTCTATTTCATTTAGCATGATATCCTTTTCCAGGGAATGTCTCTCCTGACAACATTCCAAAGTATATGAAAAGTCATCCACTCTCAATTCTCAGGGCCATTCTGGATTTACTTCTTCCAAGAGACAGGTTTGTTTGCTTTCCTGGAAGTCTATGGTTCTTTATTTTTCTCCAGTGCCATAATTTAAATGTATCAAATTTTTGATCTTTTATATTCATTCTCTAGCTCACACATAGATTTGAAATAAACGAAAATACTATTACTTGTACTGAGTGCATTTTAGCCCTCTAAGTGACATCTTTGCTTTTCAATCCTTTAAAGACATCTTGTGAAGCAGATTTGCCGAATGCAAAGTTGTTTGATTTCTTTATGCACTTGATATATTGATTTCTTGGTACACTTATTAATACTGTTTCCATGTACATTAATTGGGGACCCAATAAGAATAAAACTCTTCACAACTTTGATCTTTTCTCTGTTTATCATGATAATTGTCTATTGATTTAGCTGTGAGGATTTTTGTTTTCCTTATTTCATTGGCAAGTGCTTCAAGTCCTCCTTAATTTCAACAAGCAAGGTTATAACATCCACTGTGAATCGTTTGGGTGTCCGTTCTTCCAGTGTTTTCTTTGCAAAATACAGTTTTCAGTCTCTCTTATAATGCACATTCTTCTGCCAAAAATGGGATTACATTGATCATATTATTTGACAACTTCCTTTTTTCTCTCTTAGGTATTTATCAGCCATTTTCCAGGACAGTGTATACAGCTTCATCTCCTTTCTTTAACCTAGTCAGAAGATTCTGTTGTATGAACATACCATTTTTAGATTAAACAGTCCTATACAAGTATTAATGTCCTTTATGGCTCTTTTGAAACTGTTCACTTTTAGAGTCATGCTGAAGGGCATATTTTTCACAAATAACTTTATTTATATGTGCCATTGTTTTTGTTAGGAGTTTAAATTGTTATCTCCACTTATACATTTTACATGTCAGTACATATAACAAAATTTACATTAAAAAGGTTGCACAATATATAATCCTACCAAAGGTGTCTGAGAATGTCAATTTCTAACACAAAACATATTTTAAAATTTTCATGTCAATCAATATTCACCCAGAAAATGTGAGACTTGTGAAAGTAGAATCATTATTATGGCTGCTGCTGGTGGTGTACTTTCAATATCTCCAAGATTGTTTTTGCTATTCAGGGTCCATTATATGGTAGTTTAATGGGCTACTCATTGAACAGCTAACCACAAGATTCAAAGTTTAAGCTTACCAGATGTTCTGCAGGAGAAAGAGCAGGCTTTCTACTCCTAGAAATATTTTATGTATCAGAAATCCAAAAGGGCAATTCTACTCTGTATGGGCGAGTTGCTTTGACTCAGAATCAGTCCTATGGCAGGGAAAATTTTGGATTTATTGTGTGGACTTTTGGCCCCCCAAAACTTGCTTATGCTATGATAGGGACTACATGAAATTTCTAGATCAATTTATGAAGTGCCATTATTTAACAATATTAAGTCTCCCAAGTCCATGTACACCAAATGCCTTTCATTTATTTAAGTATTCTTTAACCTTTAAAACAAGTCATTCACCTCTTTTGTTAAATTTATCCTAAAATGGGCTGAGCCCCGGTGGCATAGTGGTTGTTCACGGCACTGCGGCCCACTGGCACGGAGGTTCAATTCCAGCAGTGGGCCTGGGCCTCCTACTCCCACCACCAGAGAGCAGTGATGCTCCCCCCAAAAATTATCCTAAAATATTCCATCCTTTCTAATGTGATCATATTGGAGTTATTTTCTAAACTTAATTTTTAAATTGCTCATTACTGCTGCTGTTAGCGACCATCAAGTTGGTTCCTATTCGTAGTGACCTTGTATACAGTGGAAGAAAACACTGTCAGGTCTTGCACCATCCTCACAATCATTGTTATGCTTGAGCCTATCACTGTAATCATTGCATCATTCCATTTCATTGAAGGTTTTCCTTGTTTTTTTTGTAGACTCTCTACCAAGAACATTGTCTATCATGGATTGAATTCTGCCCCTCTAAACCTGTGTCAAGTTGACTGAACCATAATTCTCCGTGGTTTGTTTGTTACGTAATGATGTAATCTGGCAGTTGTGTAATGATATAAACATTCTCCACTCTGTGATTCAAAAATGATCAACTAGTTGTGAGAGAATTAGGGCAGGATACAATACCGTTATGTATGTCCCAGACCTGATTCAATGTAAGGGGAGTAGTTTGCATCACCTTTTATCTCACAAGAGCTAAAAGGGGAGAAGCAAGTGGTGATGGGAAGGTGTGTTAGTCCGGGCAGACTAGAGGAACAAATTTCATAGACATGCATATAGATATAAGGAAAAGGTTTATGTACAAGAGGAACAGGACATTGAGCCCAGTCCAGTTCAAAGTCATAAGTCCGATATTAACCCATATGCCTCAAATCAGTTTACTAAAGTCTCTTTCTGACTCACCAAGTCACAGGTCAGTGGGTGCAGAATTCTGGCGCTGGCAGGGGTCTCCACATGGCTCCTCACTTCCAGGGCTCAGGGTCCATCAACAGCAGAAGCAATTCATCGCTGGCAGAGGTCTCCATGTGGCCACCCCAGCTTCAGAGGTCTGGCTCCATCAGGGCAAAGCCATGTGGTCTTTCCACCAGTTCCTTCAGCTTTTCGGAGGCTGCCTTCTTGTCTTGTCTGTGATTAATTGTCTCTGAGACAAACTCCCAACAACTGGGGAAGATAGCTTCTCATATTCACGAGGGAAATAGCATGAGATTTCCCAGAATTCTCAGGAGAAAGCCACGCCCACAGAGAGGCCTCATTGGCTACTCTATGGCTATCTCCAGATTAATAGGCTAGACTCCACCCCTACATTTCAATCATAAAATTAACATAAGCACGTGACTGCCAGAGAAGGATCTACTACCATCAAAGAATATGTCCTTTGTTTTTGAGTCCCTGTGTTGAGAACTTCTGAGATCTAGTGGATGATTGATTTGAAGACACATGGAGATCTCCAAGAAATGCCAGATCTACAGAAAGGAGATAAGAACTGACACAGAGAGAAACTCTTTCCCTAGAGGTAGTATCTTTATTCTGGACTTCTTGCCTCTTAAATTGCAAGAGAATAAAATACTGTTAGATAATGACATCCGCTTTTGGTGTTTATGTTTTAGCACCACTAGATAAATAAGACAATATCCCTTCATAGGAACTGGTCCCATGTCCACAGTACATGAGATAAAGTCTTGCTATCCTCCCTTTTAAGGAGCACCTTGGCTGTACTTCTTCCAAGACAGATTGGTTTGTTTTTCTGGCAGCCCATGGTATATTTAATATTCATAGTATATTAAGTATACTTCAAAGGCATCAATTCTTCTCCAGTGTTCTTGATTCTTTATTCAACTTCCACATGCATACAATGCAATTGAAGAAACTATATGTCAGACACACTGTAGTCCCCAAAGTCACATCTTTGCTTTTGAACACTTTAAAGAGATTTTTCACAACAGATTTGCCCAATGCAATATACCATTTTTTTTTGACTGCTACTTTCATGGGAGTTGATTGTGCATTCAAGTAAAATAAACTCCCTAACAACTTCAAAAGTTTCTCTGTTCATCATGATGGTGTTTATTTATCCAGTTTCGAGGATTTTTGCTTTCTTTATATTGAAATGCAGTCAATGTGGAAGGCTGTAGTCTTTGATCTTCCTCAATCAGTGATTCAAGTCTTGCTCACGTTTAGCAAGCAAAACTGATGGGTTCATTGTCAACATAGAAATACAATTATTTCTTTATCCTCCAATCATACTGAGATTTTCATTAACTTTCATAACTTATTTGAGGGTTCCATAGGACTTCATGCATACAAGATGTCATCTGATAATAGACTATTTAAATTTTTCCTCTCCCATTCCAATTATTCCTCTAATTGTCCTGGTTAGAACATCTAGTATAATGTTCAAAAGAAATAGCAAGAGCAGAAAGCCTTGTCTTGTTCCAGATTGCAAGATCTTCTAATCTTAGGATCCTCTAGTTTCATTCCTAATTAAGTCTCCAACTAGAGAAATCACTTAAAAAAGAATATTAGCCTCTGGTGTCTTAAAGGTTTGAAGGTAGACAACCAGCCATGTAGGTCAGAAACAACAAAGTCCACATAGAAGAAGTACACCAGTCTGTGTGATTACGAGGTATTGAAGGGATCAGGTATCAGGCATCAAAAAACAAAAATCATATATGTGTGAATGATGAGAAGTGCAGATTGGGGACCCAAAGCCCATCTGTAGGTAACTGGACATTCTTTTAGAGAAGGGCCACAGGGAGATGAGCCAGTCAGGGTGCAGTGTAGCAATGGTGAAACATACAACTTTGCTCAATTTCTTTATTGCACCCCCCCCCACTATCATGGTCCCAATTCTACCTTACAAATTTGGCTAGACCAGAGGATGTACAATGGTACAGATAGGAACTGGAAACACAGGGAATCCAGGACAGCTGATATCTTCAGGACCAGTGGTGAGAGTGGCGATACTGGGAGAGTAGAGAGAAGGTGGGGTAAAAAGGGGGAACCAATTACAGGAATCTACATATAACCTCTTTTCTGGGAGACGGACAACAGAACAGTAGGTAAAGGGAGACGTTGGACAGTGTAAGATATAACAACAAAATAATAATTTATAAATTATCAAGGGTTCATGAGGGAGGGGGAAACGGGGGTGGTCAGAAATGAGGCGCTGATAACCAAGGATGATGATGGGAACAAATGTACAAATGGACTTGGCACAATGGATGGATGGCTTGTGATAAAAGTTGTGCAAGCACCCAATAAAATGACTTATAAAATAAAAAATAAAAAAGAATATTAGACTATTTCTTATTTCCCTAAAACACTTCAATGGATTCCTGTCATACTTAAAATAAAATCCACGTTCAATTCCTTCACATTCAAGTTTTCCTATGCACTTTTCCCCCAACATTATCTCATATTACTCTACTTATTCTCTGCATTCTAGCCACACAGACTCTTTTGGGGATTCAAAATGCACCAAATTCCCCCTCGTCACAAGTTGTTTATACAATATACCTCTCCCTATTACTCTACTTATTCTCTGCATTCTAGCCACACAGACTCTTTTGGGGATTCAAAATGCACCAAATTCCCCCTCGTCACAAGTTGTTTATACAATATACCTCTCCCTATTACTCTACTTATTCTCTGCATTCTAGCCATACAGACTCTTTTGGGGATTCAAAATGCACAAAATTCCCCCTTGTCACAAGTTGTTTACACAATATACCTCTCCTTAGACAGGCAAATTTCTTCAGCTTCCTTGTTTTTGTACTCTAATTCAAAACCACCTGGAAAAATCTTCCTATGGATAAATCATTCCAATTTCCACCCTTCTGTTTCTAATGGTACTGTTTCTGAGTTTTGCTGGAGCAGTGGGGTAGGGGGTGGGGGGGGCAGAGAATCATATAGCCTCAAGTTGCTATATATTCTTGTTCTCAAAGTGCGAATGTGTTCCCTCTTTCTTCAGTGTTTCACAATCAGGCCCTCTCAGTAAATTTCTGCAGTGGCTGTGTCAGGTTATGACTGCTGTCTGCACACTTGCGCACCACTCGCACTTTCTTCTCTGTCTTCCTGTGCTTATAACCCTTCACCTTTGCTTTACAATCCTTTCCCACTGCTCCCTCCGTGATCTTACTTCATCATGAATTCTTTTTTAGTTTCAAGCTCTCTTCTTTGAGTACGTTTCTCAGTTGATTTTAAATATATTGAAGCTGCACTCATAAAAAGAGAAGCTTCAAACAAAAACTTAAACTTGCTGTGTCTATTTCATTCAATTCCAAGGCTAGCATCTGAATGCAATTTTGTTCATTCCCTAGTTCCACTTTCCTATGTGCCATTCCCTCCAGTATGCTTTGTGTCAGTGGCTCCCCTATGAAATTGCTCTCATCAAGATAATAAATGACTTAATTTTTGCTGGTTTTAATGCAGATTGCCAGTCTTTGCATTTAGGTGATCCTTTGTTAGCGTTCCTCACCCCCACCTATCTAAATTAGTTTTCCTTTTCTTACTACAAGGGAAATACACACCATTCATGTTTAAAACATTTCTAAAATATATAATACAGAAATGGAAATTCCTATCATTCCACCCCCAGAGACAGAACTTTTTTTTTGGACAGGACTATTTATAAATCAGTGTTTACCTTTTCCAGACTAATTTTTCCAATGCCAACATTTAAAATACTATATGTAATGTATTTTTGTGGAAAAGACACATTAAAAATCTATATATTATTTATAGATTTTTTGGGGGCATCACTGCCCTCTGGTGGGAATAGGAGGCCTGACCTTGCTCCTGGAGAGCTGCTACTGAATTTGAACTGCCAACCCAGTGGACCACAGTCCCGCACTCAACCACTATGCCACCAGGGCTCAACCCCTGTTTATAGATTTTTTTACAACTCTCTTTAAACTATGCTAGACTATAAAGTTCTTCCATTTAACTGAATCAACATTTTCCAAGTGAAGCATTTACTATAAATTATGGAGCTCTCCTGTGTTGATCAATATTTGTTTATAAATGTCTGGTATTACAACCAATACCGCAGTGATAAATATTCTTGCAACTTGTGCCAAGTGTTTCTGTGATACAAATTGGTAGAGCTTGAATGAAAATATATTAATGTAAAGTTTGAAATGATGATATTATTTTAGTACAAATATAGGGCTATTTTAGAAGTTTGGGTAGCAATTGGCTAAATTAATAGTGATATCAATAGAACTACAATATGCCCCATGAGTATAATTTGTAATGTCCTTCAACAACATAATAACGATGTTTTCAATGAGAAAAAGAGACACATATAAACCAAAGGTATATGAATGAATTTTGAGTTTGCACTTTATTGTAGCCCTAATTTAAGAATAATTTGTCCTTATGACATTGCTCTGTTCAATGTCTGCCCCCATAAAGTGATCCCTGAAAATATGGGGTGGCTAAGACTCAGTATTGACTCAATGACAATGACTTTGAGTATGAAAGACATGGGTACTACAGCAAAGAAAGCATATTGTGCCCCAAACTTGTCTTAAAACAAGCAGCCATCTAAGTGAGGCATCAGATAAGTCCAACAGAAGTGGCACAGCAGCCTAGGTGGTTCAAGATTTATACTAAAAACCTAACCTGAAGGAGGGAATAATTTTAGAACCTAACTTCTGAAAACCCAGTTTGAAGAAGCCTATTGTGTTAGTTCGGGTAGACTAGAGAAACAAATCCATAAACACACATATGTCTGGAAGAGAGAGGTTTGTATATAAGAGGAACAGAACATTAAGAAAGCATCCTAGCCCAGTTCAGTACAAGTCCATAAGTCTGATATTAGTCATATGTCTGATACCAATCCACAAGTCCTCTTCAGACTCATGAAGCACATGTAATAACTCCAGGACAATCACAGGCCAGTGGGAGCAGAGTCTTGTGTACACAGTGGTGGTAGAAGCATCTCAGCACTGGCAGGAGTCTTCATGTGGCTTTTCTGGCTTCAGAGGTCTGGTTTCATCAGGGTAGTCCCATGTGGCTTCTCCTCCGGGATGGCTCACAGGGAATCAGCCTTGTGTCTTGTCAGCAGAGCTTCTCCAAGAGCCTGAGTCATAAGTCTTTCACATCCAATAGGAAATATCTCGAAATTTCCCAGAATTGTTAGGAGAAAGCCATGCCCACACAGAGGTCTCATTGGTTATCTTCAGATTGACAGGCTAAACTCCATCCCTACACTCCCAATCCTTAAATTGACAGGATTACATGACTGCCAAAGCTATGGATCACAGTTAAAATGCCAAACCCATTTTAAGGGTCCTTCATGCAGTTTAAACTTCAGGTGAACACCCTCTGACTATGGACTAGGGATGGGAAAGGCTTTTTTAGCAATGTGCAATCCATGGTGGATTACGACAGTTGCAGTTAGGTCAAAATGTGACATCTTGTCATCAATCTCTCTCTTCACTTAATGTATAATTGCTCCAGTTTTTTTAAAAAAACATATTATGCTTTATTTTTAGTTGCAGTTTTTCTCGGATTTATTCTGTCATCGTTATTGGGTCATTTGCCAAAGAAGTAATATCCTAGAATTGATAGTGGTGATGGTTGTACAACTCTTATGAATATGGTTGAATTAGTGAAATGTATGCATATGAAACGACTAAAAGTGAATAAAGCAATTTAAAAGTAAGTAAGTTTGGATAACAAGTAAAGTCTAAAGTAAAAACAAAAGCCCTTCAAAATCTCAAACCATCTCCACTAATCTCCCATTCAGAGACACTGAATTTCACTTATCATTTAGTGTGTGCCTACTTAGTTACTCTGATGCCATTTTACATGAAGTTACTCATTTGATCTCAATGACTGTCCTGAAGAATTAGCATGCAACACCCAATTTTATGGATGAAAGAACTGTGCTTTTTATTCCTAAAGATATAAGCAAATGTGGCGAAGAGAGCTGATCATGCCCCGCTATCAAAAGATAAAAGGCATCTGCGGTCCTAAAGGCTTGAAGATAAACAAGCACGCATCCAGCTCAAAATCAATAAAGTCCACATGGAATAAATACACCAGCCTCTGTGATCATGAGGTATCTATAGGATCAGGTATCAGACACCAAAAACCCAGAACAAACAAATCATGTCATTGTGAAGGAGGACGAGTGCAGAGTGAAGACCCAAAGCCTACGGATGTATAGGCAATTGAGACAGGACAGACAGAGTGCAGTAGAGCACCTATGAAACATACAGCTTTCCTCTAGTTTTTTAATGCTTCCTGCCCCCAACTATCATGATCCCAATTTTACCTTGTAAATCTGGCGAGACCAGAGCATATACATGTGTACATATAAGAGCTGAAAATGCAGGAAATCTAAGACAGATAAACCCCTCAGGATCAATATCTAGAGTAGCCATACCAGGAGGGAAAGTGGAAGGTGGGAGGAGAAAGGGGGGACTGATTATAATATACATAAAACTCTCTCCCGGGGGGTGAACAACAGAAAATTGGGTAAAGGGAGACACTGGTTAGTGTAAAACATGAAAAAATATTAATTATCAAGGGTTCGCAAGGGAAAGAGTGGGAAAATGAAGAGCTGACACCAAGGGCTCAGGTAGAAAAAATGTTTTGAAAATGATGGCAACAAATGCACAAAAGTGCTTGACACAATAGATGGATGTATGGATTGTGATAAGTCACACGAACTCCCGATAATATGATTTATTAAAATAAAATAACTTGCATCTTGAGGGGAATAAGGAAACATGGAGATTCATATGGTTAGGAGGTAATTGATTTAGCATTCTAGTCAAGATACTGTGCTAGTATAGTACTTCAAACTATCATCTCATTTTCTACCTTGACAAGCTGAAGTTTAGAGAGAATTTAATTGTCTTGTTCAGAGTCAACAATGAGTAATTGGAAGAGATGAATTTTTAACATGGGTGTGACTTGAAAACCCTCACTTTTATTCTAGGTTGTAGTTTCCATCTTCTCATAAATGTTTTCATGAAATTTTATAATCACGAATCTACTTCACTCTCAGCTAAGGGTTCATAGAAACCATGCTCAAATTAAGCCTGGAAAATGAACATAACAAGCAATCTCGCCACTTGACTATAGCTGCAATTTTTGTGTGTTTCCTGCACACACACACACAGGCCTTCTTTCTTTTCCTGTTTTATGACCTTTGTACAACCATTACTTCTTGTCATCTACCTCTGGATCTTCATTTCACTGATTACTTGTCATTTGGTGCTTGGGTTAAGTAAATGTCACCCTCTTAGATGATGTGCTTTTGACCTAGTTCATATTTCTGCTACATTTTATTTTTCTATTTTTCTGTCTCCACCTCTGAAGCTAGACAGTAACATAGAGCTGCATAAGAACTATTTTCTTGATTCCTTTTGTATGTTCTCTGTGCCTAAAACCGTGTTTGGCATATGGTAGGCACACAATACATATTTCCAAGTGCATGAATGGGTAAACACTCAGTAAACAGCAGTAAAAGCAGTGGGGATTTATAGGTAACCTTTACTAGATACAGATGTCTAGATGCTGTTACCACACAACTCTGTTTGTTTATTGAATTACTTTTGGATGCGTGTGTTTGGGCGGTGAGGAGACACTATGCGTAATGCTTTCAAATGTTCAAGCCTCTGAACCTGAATTTGCTTAAAAAATAATTTTATTGGGGTTTCTTCCATTACTTATCACAATACATACACACACACATACATACATATACTGTGCCAAGCACCTTCACATGCCTGCTGCCATCATCATTCTCCAAATATCTGCTTTTCCACTTGAGCCCTTGATGTCAGTTTTAATTTGCTTTCTTAAGTATTACATTAACGTGCCTTGTTCTGTAACCTATTATTAAATTTTTACTTGCTTATTGTCTGTTTTACCCAGTTAAAATATAAACTTCAAGGGGGAAAATTTTCTTTCACTTTGTTTCTCTCTAGCACCTAGAATTGTGCTTGGAGCCTAGTAGATGCCCAACAAATATTTGGTTGAAAACTGATAGGCTTTTCTTGTGTAAGAAACATATATCTATGGGTCACATACTTTAGAAGATCTCCAGTTAGCATGACCTTCAGATACAGAAATAAATACCTTTAGGAGGGAGAGGGAAGTAGTGCAGATGAAAAATAACTAACATTCATCGAGTTCTAAACATCTGAGACATGTCCATTTTTTTCTCATTTGGCAACAACTTTTAAAAGTATATATTATTCTCTTCATTATAAGACAATGCCTAGAGAAGTTGTTATTTACTAATAAGTTTATTTAGCACATCCAAGTAGGTAGTAACTGAGCAAGTGATTCAGAAGGCCAATGGGCTGAATTCATCCAGACTGTCACAAGGGTAGTGCAGTCCTCATTCTGGTCACCATAACTTTTGGATCCAGTCAACCTTAAAAAGAGTCATTATTAAAACACTGCAAAGGCTAGAGATTAATAGCATTGTTTTTGAATGTATGTTAGTATATATTGTCAAATACTTTGCAATCAGAAAAATTAATACCTTTGTATTGCCCAAACCACCAGCAAAAGGCATTCAAAAGCAAGGATATAATATTTTCAGCATGTGCTTGATATTCTCCACCAGAGAAATGCTCAATGCACTTGAACAGGTCATTTAAAGAAAAGCTGAATACCACTGTGTGGTGCTCAGGAACATGAATACTTCCAAAGTTGCATTTGAACAGAAAATTATTTTGGGGTCTACCTGGCTTATAAAAGGGAAAAACAAACAATTTGCACCATGATTCAAGGAACATAGTACTAGCAACCAGATTCCAATTCATAGCAACCCTATAGGACTGAATAAAGCTAATTCATAGGGTTTCTTTAAGAAAGTAAAATGCCCCCTCTTTCTCTCATTGAACAGAAAGGTGCATTTGAAATGCTTGCCTTTGTTCAGTATCCCAACACTTAGTCTCTGTGTCACAGAAAATATTTGTGGAGGTAAAGTACATTGTTGCATCTTTATTTTGGTGGAAGCTCATTTAGCACTAGATGCCACAGTAAGATACCTTCATATCATTTGATTCAGAATTTCTACTTTTAGCAATTTATCTTACAAAAATAGTCTTTTAAGTACATAAACATTCATATACAGAAACATTAAATGCAGTAGCTTTTGTAACATTGAAACATTAAGACAATGAAAACTGCCAGAGAAAAAGGAATGGCAGACCAGTTACCAAAAAGGATAGCTAGATTTTGGAATAGTAATTTTTAACAAAAAAATTTCTACAATTCTTAAAAGAGAAATGAAAGCTTTCATTGCAGTGACAGAAACATATCCAAGCTGTATTACATGGAGAAAAATTCCAGTGAAGTTATAATTGTTTTGTAAAATTGTATTTATTTCTGTATATGGACCCTCAGGGAGAAAGACCAGGCATTTTTCTCCTGCAAAGAGTTATAGCTTTGAAAATCGACAGACGCAGTTCTATCCTGCCTGTATAACTCAGGATCAAATCTATGGCAATGCATTTGGCTTGGGTTTTATGGACCCACAAATTAATTAAATAACTCATAAAATGTTAACAATACTTGTAATTAGGAGGTGGAAAAGAATGATTTTCCTTCTCTGGTTTATATGTGTTTTTAAAAAGTTTATATAATGAACATGTACTATTTGTGTTATAAAAAATAAAAATATGGGTTTTGTTTCCATACAAAATTATTTCAAACTATCACAGAGACTTAGGTTATAGAATTCAATAAATATAATATTTATATAGACATCCAAAAGCTCCTATAGATTCCTTTTTGGTGCCATGGAATATAGATAAGGGTATAATTTCACAAAAATTATTTACAACATCCTGAAAGAATAAAGCTACATTTTGGCAATAGTGTTAGGTACACCACAAATAATTTTTAATAATTAACAATACTTCACAAAGTAAAAGAAAGACCAGGTAACACTAAGTAAATCAGATGTCAGCTCAATGACCAGGGTCATATGAAAATGAAGTGATGGAGAGAGATCTCATGTAAGACTGAGACAATGACTAGACAGAGAACCTTTTCAAACAGCCTCAGATCCCACAGAGACATAATAACTAGAAATATTAAAAGTGGAAAATGATAAGAGAAAAGCTCATCTGTTCTTTGGAAGAAAGGGTCAAGGATTGAGTGAGGGTCAGAGATAGACTATTATGTACAAAGCTAAGTAATTAAAAAACATTTTTTGACATTCAACACTGACATTTTGGTGCAGCCTTGGTGCAACAAAGGAACCCAAATAGCTCCTGGTTAATGCTCTTGGCTGTTAACAGAAATGTCAGCGGTTCTAACCCACCAGTCACTCCCGGAAAAACATGTGACAGTCTGCCTCCTTAAAGATTTACACCCTTGGGAGCTATTCTGTTCTGTTCTACTGGGTTACGAAAGAGTGAGAAGTGTCCTAATGGCCATGATTTTGTTTTTGGTTGGCATAATAGTAGCATTAAATCAGCTTTGTCAAAAATGTCCTATTTTACTTTGAGAGACAGGATCTTATGGGGAAAAGTAGGATGAAGAATAGCAATGGTATTGAAATGCAATCAGGATACTTGTTTACGAGGTAACCAGACTAATACTTGGACAAATTGTCTCTAATATCTGAGGGAATAAAGTCTTTTCCTCAACTTGTCTAATGGAATAAACTGGAGGGGTACCCTCTTTAGAATAATCAATTAACTAAAAGCAAAAGGACAGAATTTGCACAAGTATAAAGTTTCAAAAAGTTAGGAAATAAGGAGATATGGAAACAGGAAACAGAAGGAGGAGGTAGGATAAGTGATAGCACGTTGAGAGGATTATTATCAATGAGATGAAACAAAATGTTTAATAATTGTTGAATGCAGAGTGGATTATCTGACCTGTCATGCTTCACCCAATTCACAATAAAAATGTTGTTTTAAGAGTATGAAAGTAGTGGAGAATCAAATGATCGCATATCTTGTACATTTACTAGAGAAAAAATTCTTCCTCTAAATTTCGAAGAAAAGTCAATTTCTGAAAAACAAAACAAATGTTTTTTTGTCTTCATCTTCTTGTTGATGAGCCATGCTGAGATCTGCGCGCACTCTGCATTGCAGTCACCGCCTTTGGATCTACACAACTCTGCACTCATTGGCAGAAGTGTAAACTTCCTGCATTGTGCATCAATGCATATAGCTGCGATTTCAGTCTTCAGCATGGATTAAAATGTGATGTAAAGAAAACCAAAATCCTCACTGGATCCATAGGTAACATCACAGGAAGTGAAGGAAAGGTTGAAATTAGCAAGGATTATTTTTTTTTGTCTTGCTTAGACCCACATGGATCATGGAAAAAGCAGCCAAGAGTTAAAAAAAAGTTTTGTATTAGGCAAACCTGTTGTACAAAACCACTTGAGTGTGTCCATTGTTTTTTTTTTGGGGGGGCATCACTGCTCTCCGGTGGTGGGAGTGTGAGGCCCAGCCCCACTGCTGGAATTGAACCTCCGTCCCAGTGGGCCGCAGACCCGTGCACAACCACTACGTCACCGGGGCCCAGCCCCAAATCCACTTGAAAGTGTTGAAAAGCTAAGATGTTACTTTCAGGACTAAGGTGAGCCTGACCCACACCTTGGAATTTTCCATCGCCTCATATGCATGTGGAAGTTGGACATTGAATAAAGAAGACTGAAGAAGAATTAATGTATTTGAAATGTGGTACTGAAGACGAATATTGAAAGTACCAAGGATTGTCAAAGAAACAACCAAATCAGTCTTGGAAGAAGTACAGCCACCATACTCCTTAGAAGCAAGGACGGTGGGCATTCATCTCACATATTTTGGACATGCTGTCAAGATAGTCCCTAGAAAAGGGTATGATGTTTGGTAATGTAAAGAGACAGTGAAAAAGAAGAAGATCCTTGACAAGATGAATTGACACAGTAGCAGCACCATGGGCTCAAAGAAAGAAGGCTTGTGAGGATGGTCCAGGGCCAGGAAGGATTTTGTTCTGTTGGACATAGGGTCAGTGGGGGGAATAAAATAATTTAACCACTGTTTGACTCTCATAATGACCATTTTGAGTATTAAAAAACCCCAATATACTGAAAGGTGGTTTATTGTTTCAGACAGTTAATCCTTACATAAGAACAATAAGGCATACAAGATCCGATCATGTTATAAGAAAGAGCTTTACAATATTGATGAGAATATTAACTAATATCCAACAAAACCAATAAAGGTGTTATTTAAAATATAGATGAATAAAGTTTCAAAAACGAACAAGCACACTCAAACAATACATTACGAATATATTGTAAGTAATGGCCAGTGGGTTTAAGTATCAAATGTGCAACGAATGTCCCTTACTCGAGAGCAAAGCTTTTAACAGGATGATTAGCTTAATCTTTTGTAGTTTTAGTTGTTGTTTTTGTTTTAGGCATCACTGCCCTCTGGTGGTGGGAGTAGGAGGCCCAGCCTTTGCTCCTTGAAGCTGGAATTGAACCTCCATCCCAGTGGGCCGCAGTCCCGCGCACAACCACTCCGCCACCAGGGCTCAGTCTATAGTTTTAGTTGTAACTTGAAAAGTTTTCCTCTCAACAATTTGGGCATGTTTGGCTTTATGGCATTGTTGCAATCTCTTTCATGGACCAGCACCTTCTGTCTTCCTTCCCGGGTTCCCTGTTTCCATTAGCCCCTCTTCCCTGGCCTCTTCTGCCTTCATGATTTTGGTTTGGTGCAAATGCTGCCTCTAGTTGATTGAATCAATCAAATAATGTGTTGCTCGCTGGTGGTATTATTTACTTTGTGGAAAAACAAACAAAAGAGCACAATGCCATCAAGTCTCCTCTTATTCATGGAAACCTTATATTGAGTTTTTATGATATGCAAGTCTTAATGGGAGCAGCTTCATCTCCCCCTCCCACTCTGCAATCCCAGGAGAGGCTTTATAGGCTTGTCTGATGTTAGGCTGAAGTTTGATGCTGAGAGTGGAGTGGGGTGGATTCAGTTCCAGGCTGCAGGTGTGTCTAAAGGTTACAGCCTAAGCCTGGTGTTTAATGATTCTAAATCTTGCTGCCTATATATTTTCTCCATATCTGATCTTTGTATTGTGATACTCATAAAAGTGGGTGGTATTGGTAGCTGGGGGTCATCTAGTTCCTCTGGTCTGGACAGTTCTTACAGTTCATAAGTCCTTTGGAATAATCATTTCTTTGAGCTTTTCTTCATTGCATTTTGTATGGCTACTGTTAACCTTTTAAGAACCCAGATACTACTTATTGAAATACGACCAAAAACATTGTCTTTGTGGACCCGCAAAAGCAACGGAAGCTCACTGCCACAGAGTCAATGCTGTGTCAGCATTGACTTATAATGACAGTGACTTATAACAACACCTGATGGGTTTCTGAGATTGGAACTCTTTTTGGTCAGCAGAAAGGCCGGTCTTTCTCCCACAGAGCAGGCAGTGATTCTGAACTGCAAACCTTTCTGATCACAGCCCAGCCTGTAACTACTACGCCACCATGGATTCAACCAAAATCTACTGTCACCGAGTCTGTGCTGATGCCTAGCCAGCTCCCGTGGGTTCCCGAGACTGTTACTGTCTACAGGAGAGGGAAGCCTAGTCTTTCTCTCACAGAACCACTGGCTTCCAACTGCCAACCAAGCAGATTACATCTCAATGCGCAAACACTACACTGCCAGGGCTCCTTCACCAGGAACTATCTTATGGCACTTGATGATTATGGAAACCTTGAAATGAATGTACCAAACCCAACCCAAACTCACTGCCATCCAATCAATTCTGACGCCTAGTGACCCTACAGAACAGAACAGAACTGCCTTTGAGAGTTTCTGAGGTTGTAAGACTTTACCGGTACAGAAAACCTCATCTTTTTCCTGAGATCCCCCTAGTGGTTTCAAACTGCTAACCTTTTGGTTAGTAGCCCAATGTATGATCACAAAGCCACCAGGACCCCTGGGAAATGAATGCACACAAACAAAAATAAAATTTCATAGCTATGAATTTTATTTCATTCTCAATCCAACATTCAAATTTTGAGGGTCTATCCCTCACCCCCCCCCACACACACACTATCATGACCCCAATTCTATCCTCCAAATTCAGCTAGACCAGAACATGTACACTGGTAAAGATAAGAGCTCACAACACAGGAAATCCTGGACAGATAAACCCCTCAGAACCAGTGAGGGGAGTAGTGATGTTAGGAGGGGAATAAGAGTGGTTGTAAAGGCATTTATTAAGTAACAGACTGAGACCATTCAAGCAAGGCCCCTGCAAGTTCATTACTGTCGCTTGGAGATGAGCGATCTCGAACAGAGTGGCACACACGACTAGTATGTGATAAGACCCTCTGCCTCCATGAGCTGAACTTGACAGCCAATGACAGTTAAGATCAGGAGCACTCTTTACCAACCTAAGACAGGCCATGGTGACATTAGAAGGCCATTGACCGATGACGGGTAAGGACTGAGTGTGTGTCCTGACAATCTAAGACAAGAGGAGTTCCTGGGAGGATATTACTTGAAAAAATAAAAAAGGGGGACCTGTCAGGAGCCGTCTGGCCCAGACATGCTTGACCTGGCTACAGGCCAGATATGCCTGAACTCTGTTGCAGTTTGTTGCCTGGGGTTTGTAGTTTGTCGCCTTTGTAACTGTAAACAGCCCTGGCCTCTGAAGCCTGACTTGCAGCTGTGCTGCCA
>PVJH01024265.1:0-33394 GCA_004026705.1 Nesogale talazaci | reverse complement strand
CTTCAGCTTTATTCATTTGCTTATGCACCCATTTGACTTTAGAGATCATATTGGACCAGTGAGCATCATGAATACCAGATTCATAGAACAAAGTGTTTTTGCATTGAGGGGGTTCCTGGGTGGGAGCCCAAGATCCATCTGTCACCTTAGTACTTGTGTCAGGCAGGGTTCTCTTAGAGAAATAAAACCAGGACACTAGTAATTCTTTTTATATATTTATATATAGAGAAAGGTAAATAAATAAGAAAGAAACAGTTAACTATCATAAAGCAGTACAAATTGCTCGGTGCAACTCACTTGCGTGAGACAGCTAGAAGACTGGCAGTCCTTCAAGTCTTGAGGGCTGCTGAGTAGTCCTCTGTAGAGCAATTCAGGCTATCTGGTTACAGGCAGCAAACGGCAGAGCAGGTCGCCAACAGTCAGCCAGATGACAGAGTCCAACAGCCCCCAGTTCAAGAGATGTATATCCCAGGAGCGTGGCGAAGTAGGGCTTGAATGAACCTCAACTCACAGCTCCACAGTCCACGATTAGGTGACCCATGGGTAGTGTTGCTTGGAGGTCAAGGCACAGGACAAACAAGGCAGCTCTCTGGTCTGAAAATCCGAAAGCAAGAGAGAGGGTGGGACTCGCTGAGCCCTTCCTATCTCTGCCCTTCAATTCATCCCGTGTGTTCATTGGCCATGCTGTCACAACAGACCCATCAATCTTCTGTGGCCATGTTGGCATAACAAACCTACCCATCACAGTATTGAACCTATGAATATATGTACCTAGATTTATTCCCTCCTTATCATAAATAATAATATTTACATATGTACATGCCTGTGTTTAGAACCCTGTAAGTGCCCCTTTCCTTCTAATTTTTCCCTGTTTCAGTACTTCCTCTCAGTTATATCACCCTTGCTTAAGTCCCACCAAACCTCCCCCACCTCCCTTGCCACCAATTCCGGACCACTTGATGTTCCCCCCATCCCTGAGACTGTCCATGCTCCCTTCTCTTCCCCTCCACCCCGTGTCCCCTAGGAACCATCAGACCTAACAATCTTTTCTCCCAACTGTGCATCCAGGAATGCTCCCTTCTTGATTTGGTCCATTTTGGGGGATCAGACCACATTGCTTCCCCACCATGTGACCCCTTTGATGTCCTCTGTCGCTGTCTGCTTCAGTAGGGAGACTGTGACGTGTCCTGTTGTTGTTTGCCCAGTCCCTTCTGTGACCCATTAGATCCCCACAGGGGCTTACTCCTCTGAGCATCAGGCGGCCAGCGTAGGAAGCCAGCTCTCTTTCTCTTCCTCCCTGCATGCCTGTCTCCATGTGGATGTGGCATGCTGACCTCTCCCCCCCACCTGTTCTCTGCCACGCCCACATCCACAGAGGGGGTCCGTCTTGCTCTGGTTATGGATGATCCTTAGCTCTCTCTCTTTTCATGCATTCTTCCATGTGTCCATGCTGCCCTCATGGTTGGGCATTTCAAAGTAGGATCTGCATGCCCACTTCAGCTTCTGTGGAGACAAGACTCATACTCTCCCACCAGGTGAGTTAGTACCCTGCTCCCTCCACTGTCTTTTTACTGTTGAACCCCTATTTTCTCCTCCCCCCATCCTCTGTCCTTCTCTCATTACTGTGTTATATCCAGCATGTACCTCCCTGGGTTTGATCCAACTTCCTCCTACTTCTCTAAATATCAGCCCAACTGTTATGATAAAGGAGGCTCCTCTTCTATACCTAGCATGCTGCTTATATTTACCTTAGGAGACTCATACAGCACGTCTCCGTTTGTCATTGACTGACTCCGTTTAGCATACTTTCCTCCAGCTTTTCCCATGAGAGGTGTTTCATGTGCTCATCAGTGCTTTTGAGTGAAGCATAGTACTCCATTGTGTGTATGTGCCAGAATTTGCTGAATCATTCATCTACCAATGGAATATTTAGATCGTTTCCAACTCTTTGTGATTGTGAATTGTGCTGCAATAAACATTGGCATGCATACCACTGGTCGTGGTTTATTTCTCATCTCTTCTGGGTATATACCCAGTAGCAGGATAGATGGATCGTAAGGTAGCCCAATTTCCATTAAGTATCATCAGACTGCTTTCCATAGCGGATGTACATATCTACATGACCACCAGCAATGTAGGAGTGTTCATATTTTGCCACATCCCCTCCAACTCTCTAATTACTCTCTAATTTTCTGATTTGGGCTATCCTCAAAGGTATTAGATGATATCTCATGGTTGTTCAGATCTGCATTTCTCTGATGGCTAATGATCAGGAGCATTTCCTCATATGTTTATTGGCCGTATGGGTCTTCTCCCTGATGAAACTTAGTTTTAGCTCTTTTTCTTGTTTCTTCAAAGGGTATCTGTATTCCTCTTTTTGCAGGCAAGGAGAGTATTGTAGATTTTCATAACAAGCCCTTTGTCTATTGTGTCCATGCTAAAAATCCTCTCCCAGTCTGTAGGCTGCCTAGCTACTCTCTTGGTCAAGTCTGTTGAAGCACACAGGTGTTTTATTCTTAGTAAATCCCATTTGTCAATTTCAGACTCCCCTGTGCGTGTACCCTGCCCAATTGCAGTTAGCCTTGTATTCCTTAGGTCAAGGTTCTTAGATTTTTCCTGATTCTTTCCCTAATGGTCCTGATGATTTGCGGTTTTACTTCTAGGTCTGTGATCCACCTTGAGTTTGTTCTTGTGCAGGGTGAGGTAGAGATTCTGTTTCATTTTTCTACATGTGTACTTTCATTGTTTCCAGCACCATTTGTTAAATAGGACATCATCCTCCCACTTGATGCTTTTGAGGCCCATGTCGAAAATCAGTTGTCTATATGCTAATGGTTTTATTTTTGTGTTTTCTATTCTTTTCCTTTGGTCTGTGCATCTGTCATGATAGCATTACCACGCTGTTTTGACCACAGTGACTTTGTAGTAAGTGTGAACGTTAGGTAAAGCGGGTCCTCTGACTGTGTCCTTCTCCTTGAGGAGATCTCTGCTAATTCTGGGCTTCTTCCCTCTCCATATGAAATTGGTGGTCAATTTTTCCAGTTCTCTGAAGAAGGTTGTTAGTATTTGAATCAAGATAGCATTAAACTTATAAAGTGCCATATGTAGGATAGACATCTTTAATATATTGAGTCTCCCAACCCATGAGCATGGAATATTCCTCCACTTGTGGAGGTAATTTTTGGTTTCCTGTAGTAGGGTTTTGTAGTTTTCCTTGTATAGGTCTATTGCTTGTTTGGGTAGATATATCCCTAGATACATCCCTAGATACTTCAATGTATTCTTGGCTATTTTGAATGGTACTATCTGATCTCCTCTTCCATAGTCTTGTCAGATGTATACAGCAAACCAATAGACTTCTGTTTATTAATCTTGTATCCTGCCACTCTTCCATATTCCTTTATCACTGTTAGTACTCCAGTTGTGGAGCTTTGGGGATTTCGATGTACAGAATCATGTCATCAGCAAATAATGATAATTTCACCTCATCCTCTCCCATTTGGATACCATTGATATTTTTCCATTGTCTTATTTTATTAGCAAGAACCTCCAGTACAATATTGAATAGTAGTGGGGATAAAAGGCATCCTTGTCTAGTCCCCTTTTTCAGGGGGATTGATTTAGTCTTTTCTCCATTGACCATGATGTTAGCTGTCAGCCTTTTATAGATAGCATGTATTAACTTGAGTAATTGCCCTTCTCTTCCTATCCTCTTGAGCATCTTAATTAGGAAAGGGTTCAGGATGTTGTAAAATGCTTTCTCTATATCTATAGATATTATCATATGGTTCTTATACTTTATCTTATCAATGTGGTATATAATATTGATAGATATATGGATGTTAAACCATCCCTGCATCCCTGGGTTGAATCCTACCTGATCCTGATGGATTATTCATTTTATATACTTTTGTATTCTATTGGCCAATATCTTGTTGGGGATTTTTGCATCTATGTTCATTAGATATATTGGTTGATAGTTCTCTATTCCTGTGGGATCATTTCCCTGTTTGGGTATCAAAGTTATACTGGCTTCATAGAATGAGTTTGGGAGTTTTCCATCCTTTTCTCCGCTCTGAAAAATTCTGTGTATGATCGGTGTCAGCTCTTCCCTGAAAGCCTTGTAGAATTCCCCAGTGAAACCATCTGGCCCATGAAGTTTTTTTTTGTTGGTAATTTCTTGATAACCATATCTATCTCTTCTCTTGTTATGAGTTTGTTTAGGTTATTGACCTCTATCTGGGATAGCCTAGGGAGGGATTGTTTTTCAGGTATTTGTCCATGTGTTCCACATTGTTGAATCTATTGGAGTACAGACTTTCATAGTATATTGTGATTATCCTTTTACTCTCACTAGGGTCTGCTGTGATTACCCCTGTTTCATTTTTCATCCTGTCTATTGTTGCTTGCTCTTTCCTTTCTTTGGTTAGGTTTGCCCGTGGTTTGTGGGTTCTGTTGATCCTTTCAAAGAACAAGCTTTTTGCTGCATTAATCTTCTGCATTGTTCTTTTATCTTCCCAGTGGTTCAACTCTGCCTGGATTTTTATTATTTTCCTTTTTCTGTTGGAGGGATTATTCTGTTGACTCTGTTCTAGTTGTTGGAGTTTTTGTGAGAGTATATCTATCATAAGTCTCTCTTCCTTTTTTATGTATGCTCCTATTGCAATCAAGCTACCTCTGATGACTGCTTTTTCCATATCCCAAAGATTTTGATATGAAGTATTCTCTTTAACTTCTAGAAACTTTTTGATCTCCCTTCTAATCTGGGTCAGTATGTTTTATGCTGCAGAAGTTCATTATTCATCCTCTAACTGTTTGCCCTTGTTTTACTGATGGCCCTTTTATTAATCTCCAGCTTTATGGCATGGTGATCAGAGGTCATCTGTATAATCTCTATGTGTTTGAATTTACTTAGATTTGACTTGTGTCCCAGCATGTGGTCAATTTTTGAAAATATGTTATATGGGCTTGAGAAGAATGTGTATTTTTTGCATTGGAAAACTCTAAATATGTCTGTCAGATCTAGTTGCTTAGTTGTAGTGCTGAGTTCTAGAGTCTCTTTGCTGCACTTCCTTCCCAAAGATCTTTCTCTGAGAGTGGTGTATTAAAGTCCCCTACTATAATTGTTGAGTTTGTAACATCTTTTTTCATGTTCTGAAGAGTAGGACAAATTTCGGGGGTCTCTCATTTGGTGCATATACATTTATTATGTTCATGGGATCCTGGTGAAGTGAACCTTTGAGCATTATAAAGTGCCCCTCCTTATCTCTTTTTATGGTTTGAAGCTTGGCGTCAGTTTTGTTTGAGATTAGGATTGATTGTGATGCCTGCTTTTTTTTGAGTTACCATTTGTCTGATATATCCTCCTCCAGCCTTTTATACTTAGTTTATTCTTGTCTACAAGCTTAAGATGTGTTTCCTGCAGGCAATGGATTGATGAATTATGTTTTCTAAGCCAGTACACCAGCCTTTTTATTTTAATGTTGGAGTTTAGGCTGCTGACATTTAGAGTTATTATCTCAATCTGTGGGTTCATTGCTGACATCTTGTGACTTTTGGTTTGGGTGTTTTCCTATCACTTTTTTTATTGTTGTGTTGTGTTTTTGTGGGGGGCTTCCTTATTGCCTTGTTTTCCTCCTGTGACTATTTTTTTTTCTTGGTGATTGATATTGGTTGTTGGTTTCTGAATGAGGTTGGATTATATGATGTTCTCCTGTCTGTGCTTGGTGGGTGTTGGTCTTCTGGTCATAATGAGTCAGCAAGGATTTTTCTCAGGGTTGGGTGTCTCACAGCATATCCTTTAAATTTTTTCTTGTCCAGGAAAACCCTTATCTCTCTTTCTATCTTAATAGGTAATTTTGCAGGGTAAAGGATTCTGGTGGGGGGGGGGGTTATTATTTTCATTCAGCTTCTAGAATATATTGGTCCACTCTCTTCTCTCTTCATAGTTTCTTTTGATAGGTCTGCACATATTCTTACCTAAGAGTCCTTGTATGTGACCATCCTCCTTTCTCTTGTTGCTCTTAGGATTTTCTATTTTTCATCAAAGTTGGATAGTTTAACTATTATATGCGTTGGTGAGCTCTTCCTGGGGTTTCGTCTACTTCGTGCCCTCTCTGCATCCTGTATGAGTGACTGGTTCTCATTCACTAGGATGGGGAAATTTTCTTCCAGAAATTCCCTTGTTAAATGACCTGTGGACTTCTTCACTGTGTCTTGTTCTGGCAGGCCAATAATTCAGATGTTGTTCCTTTTCATAGCATCGCTCATTGCTCTCAGGTTTTCTTCTGCCTCTTTTATCATCTTGTTTGATTGTCTTTCTCAGTTGCTGAGGTCAGCCTGATTGTCTTCAAGATCACTAATATGGATCTCAGCCTCCTCTAGTCTATTATGAGATTGGCGATCCTGTGTGAAGCTTCTGCTACTTTCTCTATTAACTCTTATACCTTTGATGCATGGACTTCATTCTCTCTAGCATCCTTCATCTGTGTGGTTTCCCTCATTTCATGTATTACTCCAAGCAATCTTATGAAAATTTTTTTGTAGCAGATCCACATCAGATTCTTTGGAGTGTCGTTAGTTCTGTTGATGTGGTTTGTCTTTCTTGTTTGCTTATTAGGAGTGATGTGGTATGCTGTTGTTATTGTGATGATTTTGAAGAGGCGGGTGCCAGGTTTTGGGGAGACCAATAGGCTTTGCATACTTCCACAGTGTGATAAGCAATGGTGTTTCCATGGGCTGCCTGTGGTCTACCATTGAGATTGGTCTGGCTGCTGTGTAGACAAGTACTGCATTGACTCAAAAATCAGAAGTGGTAAGAGGTGGCAAGCACTGTTGGGGGCAACTATGGGGAACTCAATTTGACTGATGGATAGTTCCAATTTAGTGTTACAACAATACTGGGCGGGGGGTGATGCCTGTATTTCCAAACTAGGTTTGGTTTGAGGCAGGGATGCCCTCTGGGCCTGGGATACACTCTACAGTGATCCACTCGCTGTGCGGGCCTGCAAAGACCCTGTCCATGGCTCCGGATCAGGCAACTCGAGACTGACCTGTAAGACCCTGGCTCAACAGCTCCAGGCACAGCAGACAGTAGGCCCGCAGTGGGCAGAGTCCTGAACCCCACAAGTTAGCTCTATAGGCCCCATCACCACTCAGACTCCTGTGCTAAGGCAAAACAACTGAATCCCAGATGTGGCTCAGTGACTGTGGATGATAAGCTTTGGCCCCAGCACCAGGCAACTGCCTGTCTTTGCTCCACCCAGATTCCAGTGCTAAGCAGGACAGCAGACTCCCAGCTCCCACACCATGGCTGGGGACCAAGAGCTACAGCCCCAGCACTAGGCAACTGCATGCCGTGTGCTTGCCCAGACTCCCGTGCTAGAACAAAGCAGCATGTGGGGCAGCCTAGATCTGGTGCAGCAACCTTAGGTGGGGGTGGAGGGGTGGGGCAAACCCTCTGTTCCAGGCTTGTTCATGCAGTAGGCTACTTGGGCTTCCCTGGGGCTCAGATTGCAGGGGAAATGGTACCACATCAATCTCTGTGGATGGGGCAGGGAGTGTCCCTGTAATGGCAGGGCTGGGACCCCGCTGACCAGGCAAGCGTGACTTCTTGGGGCCTGGAAGCGATCCAGGCACTGGCGCTGGGTCCACAAACTATAGGCAATCAAAACTGCTGCAGATTTAGCCCTGGGCCTCTGGGTTGCCTTAGGGAAGGAACTGAGCCCAGGACTGAGTCGTCATTATCTGTTTGCATGAAGGGGATCTGTGGGAGATGTACTGCTTCCCCCATTGGGAGCCGTGAGTGGACTGCTACCATGTGGTGGTCAGGTCTGGCCTTGGGGAGCTCTACACGATGGCTATCCTTTTCCTGGGGTAGAGACCAGGCTAGGCCATGGATGGGAGAAGTCACTGGCTGGTGACAAGGCACACAAAGGTTGCCCAACTGTGGGAAATCCACGATATATGGACCCAGATCTCCAGGGCTTGAGACAAAGCAGATATGGACAGGGTCCCCTCCTAGACAGGGATAACCTCTTGTAGGGACCTTTCCACTCACCAGAACACTTCCACTTGACCTCCTAGACACCAGACCGACTGGAGCTCCCCTTATAGACGCTTACCTTGGCGTCATCTTGACGGGAACCCCCAGAGAATTGAGATTGGTGAGCAAAAGATCTTAGACATTCTTTAAAATGCTTATGGCAGTGTGATGCTCCTAGTTCAAAATATCCATCAAGGATGGTTTCCTATAGAGCCCTTTTGAATTAAAAAAAAATACACAAACTTTCCAAAATGACTCTTACAACCATCTTTCACACAAGGCAGGCACAGCTAAGGCAAATGGACCCCTGATGAAGCGATTGCTAACTGTGACCATCAGAAATCATCAACTATTACTATCCTAATCCACCCTGCATTTTGTGTAACAAGATCTGACACTAAGTTTATTGAATATGCATAACTTCAAAGACATGATGTGTTCTGTTATACACACAGAGGGAAACGTGTGTCTTCGTTGACTGTCAGGAACCCCGCAGCTGTCTCACATCCCCATGAGATATCAGTTAGATGGGGTTGGAAGCAATAAAGAATTCTGCATGTAATTGACAGGAAGGCATTTACAAAGAGGCAGAGGATGTATTCTGGCTGTAATTAAGGAAACTGGAAGTTAACAACTTGACACCGTTAAAGGGGGGTGCTGTGGAGAGCTGAATAAGACAGTCCTTTTTTGTTACACTTTACCTGACCATGTTTTGTATGATGTTGAAAAATAATCCATAACATTCTTCTTAGAGCTCCTCATTGAATTCGATTCTCTCAAACAATGCCCACTCAGCCTTACTAACCGGCACCCCCAGTGTCTCTCTGACCTCCTCTTGCAAGACATTCCCTTTCACTTCCTCTGCGGCTGATGCCCTAGGTTTCTGACTGTCCCGGGGTAGCAGGATACATGCTCCTGCCTCATGGCGCACACACTTACGTTTTAAAGAGTTACAGTCTCAGAAACTCCCTGTCCTATAGAGTCAGTATGTGTTGGAGCCCACTTGATGACCCTGCATTTGAGTTTGTTCTTAAATTAATTCAGTCATTACATGTTTATTGGGGGCCTGCTCAGATTTTAACCCTCAAGGTGCTCTCTTTGGGGAGATAAACATGCAAACATTAAACTCTAACATAACACAAAAACTCTAATGAAAACTTACAACTGTTAGAACCAGAATTTGAAGTGCAATGGAAACACAGTTGAGGAAGACATCATTTGATCTTAGTGGAGGGGCTATTGCTGCTGCTTTCAAGGAGGAAGTAGTATTTGAAAGGGCCTTGAAGAATTTCTAGTTGCATCGGGATAAGTCAAAATGTGTTGCTGCTAAGAGTTCAGTTCATACATGCACAGGGTTATTCCAAACAATACATTTAGACCTATCTCTGAGATTAGTACATGGTCTCAGGCATGCCTTCCCAGCAATCAGTAATAGACTGGTTTGGGGCTCACTGGAGTGCCTTAAAACAAAACATGTCATGGAGAAAGCCTCATTTTGAGGTCAGGGCTAATAGTAACATTTTAACAAGGTCACAAGTGGACATCTTTCCAAATCATTGAAACTTTGTAACAAGCATATAGGGATGCTCTCCCACACAGAACAATAGTTTGTAGCTGGATCAAGCATTTTAAGGAGTTTGAGAAGACCTCAAAGATGAACCAAGAGAGAGAAGACAGTCAATCTCAACAGAGGAAGAAACCGTGGATGAAGTCCAGAAACTGGACCTGGAAGACCATAGAACTACCATTGATGTGACTGTTCTGATGTTGGGGTCTCACCTGGTGGAGCATTTCCAACACTAAGTGAGTATCTTGGTCCTAGCAAGTGACTGGCTTCGTTTCATGGCAGTCAGCTGGCTAAAAATAGCTGATTTTTTCACCAATTTTTAAGCAAGATCAAAGTTGGTGAAGACAGTTTCATGGAAAAAAATCCTGTGGGTTTCAATCCATCTTGCCAATATGATTTGAATAGCAAGGTCCCAACAAAACAATTTCTTTCAAGGGGATCTGCCAGACCAGTGTAGTTCAAATCAGAGAGGTCATCTCAGATGATTATGGTGACTGCCTTGGGGGAGTCAAAGGAGTAGCTTCCTGTCATCGAGTTGATGCCAGCTCACAGTGAGTCTTTAGGACAAGAGAGAGTTGCCTTCCTTTGAGTTTGAGACTAACTGATTTTACAGGAGTAGAAAGCCTCCCTGTCTCTCTTCCACTGAACCAGTGGTTTTGAACCGCTGACTTTGCTGAGCTCAGCCCAACTCATAACCACTACACCACCAACTCTTCTTCCACAGGATCAATCTCAACAGATTTTCTAGAAGGACACGAAATGATAATGAGGTTATAATGAAGACATTTTATGAAAATTGAAAACTGCATTGGTGAGGGGGAAAAAGCCAGGAAATTTGTGTTGGAGAACTTTTAATTTCAGGTGAATGCACGTGCAGGAAAGGCTGTTCTTGGAGAATTTGATTGGGAACCATGCCCCATTTACCTGACAGGTCTGATCTTGTCTCTTTAGGGGTGATTTTTTTTCGTCCCCCAAACTAAAAATAAATTTGAAGAGGAACATAAATCGACTTCCTTGAGGACAGCACCCTTTGATGTGGCATGCATTGACAAATGCAGGGCTCTTGGTTGAAAGCTTAAGGAGACGGACCCACCACTGGCAGAGGTGTAGAGAACTGCATGGAACATAGGTCAAACATTTTAGGTAT
Source organism: Nesogale talazaci (assembly GCA_004026705.1). Classification (NCBI taxonomy): domain Eukaryota; kingdom Metazoa; phylum Chordata; class Mammalia; order Afrosoricida; family Tenrecidae; genus Nesogale; species Nesogale talazaci. The sequence goes on along the minus strand of PVJH01024265.1, from coordinate 22,636 downwards.
TTGTGCTTCATAAAGGTTTCTATTATCTTGTTGCAATGCTTTTTGTGTTACCCTGGTTCTAGAGGCCTGTGGATTCATACCTGAAGACATGTTTAGCATTTCCTCAAAGTGCAGTAGCCCTAATCTGCACTCTCTGACAATTGTTATTCCACGCTGTTGAATGAGTTCCCATTCACAGCGACCCTCAGTACCACATTCCAAAGTGCTGCCTGATCCAGTTCTGTTTGAACCCATTGTTACAGCCACTTATTGGGGTCTTCCTGTTTTTTCTGACCTACTTTACCAAACACTATGTCCTTTTCCAGGAACAGGTTCCTCCTGATAATATGCCCAAAATCCATAAGATGAATGATTTGCAGGAGTGTTCTGGCCTACTTCTTTCATGACAGATTTGTTTATTTTTCTGGAAGTCCATAGTACTTCCAATATTCTTGTCCAGCACCATAGTTCAAAAGCAGCAATGCTTCAGATTTCCTTAGTTACTTTCCAACTTTCACATACTTATTTCACATATGTGGTGATTTAAAATGCCATGAACTGAGTCAGGCCCACCTTTGCCCTCAACATGACATCTTTGCTCTTAAACACTTTGCAGAGGTCTTCTGCGGCAGATTGACCCAATGAAGCCTGAGAGAGAAATGGCTAAAATGTGAGGCGGAGCTGTGTCATCTTTCTGCGTCCCTTGCCACCATTTGTGACGGTTAGTGTTCTGCACCAACTTGCCTGGGCTACTTTGTTGTTGGGTTGCCTACGGCTCATGCTGGTCCTCCAGGTGGGGGCAGATTAAGCAATGAGCAAGGATTTACCTGCTAATCTGTAGTGCATCGTTCCACACAGGTCTCACCACATCTTTCAAAGAGTGTGCTACAGATTGATAAGCATAAGCAAACCCATGTTTACCTTGTTTACTGAGTAGTCCAACATTGCCTTTAAGGCAGAGTAGAACGGATCGACAGGAAGCATCGGTCAAGAGATCAGACAACATGCTGCACTGGGTAAATCTGTTGCACATGACCTCTTTCAAGTCTTGAAAGCAAGGCTGTCACTTTGAGGACTAAAGTGGGCCTGATCCAAGCCATGGCATTGTCTTTTTTGTTTGTATGTTTGTTTGTTTGTTTTTTTGGGGGGGGCCTCACTGCTCTCTGGTGGTGGGAGTAGGAGGCCCAGCCCCACTGCTGGAATTGAACCTCCATCCCAGTGGGCCGTAGTCTCGTGCACAACCACTACGCCACCGGGGCTCAGCCAGCATTTTCAATCACTTCCTGCAAGTAAATGTTGGACATTGAATAAGGAAGACCAAAGAAGATCAATTTGTTTTAATTGTGGAGCTAATGAAGATTATTGAGAGTACCATGGATTATCAAAAGAACCAACACATCTGCCCTGGAAGAAGTACAGTCAGAATGCTCCTTAGAGCAGTGGTTCTCAACCTATGGGTCTTGACCTCTTTGCAGGCAAATGACCCTTTCACAGGAATCACCTGATTCATAACAGTAGCAAAATTACAGTTATGAAGTAGCAATGAAAATAATTTTATGGTTGGGGTATCACCACCACATGAGGAACTGCATTAATGGCCCATGGTATTAGGAAGGTTGAGAAACATGGCCTTAGAGATAAGAATGGTGAGAATTGGTCTCACGTGCTGTGTTAGGCAGGGTTCTCTAGAGAAACAAAACCAGAACACTAATAATTCTCCCTATATATTTATATAGATAGAAAGATGTCTAACATAAGAAATAAACACTTAACTAATTTATAAAGCAGTACAAATGGCTTGGTGCAACTCACTTGCATGAGACACAGATAGTACACTGGCAGTTCTTGGAGTCTTGAGGGTCTCCGAGTAGTCCTCTGTAGAGCAGTTCAGGCTATTCAGCCACAAGCAGCAAACAGCAAGGCATGTCACCAATAGTCAGCCTTATGACAGAGTCCGACAGTCCCTAGCTCAAGAGATGTATATTCCAAGGGTGCAGTACAGCAAGGCTTGAAGGAACCTCAACTCACAGCAACACAGTCCATGGATTAGGTGTCCCTCGGGTAGCCTATCTTGGAGGTCCAGGCACCAGACAAACAAGGCAGCTTGCTGGTTCTAAGATCCAAGAGCAAGAGAGAAAGGGTGGGGACCGCTGAGCCATTTCTATCTCTACCCTTCATTTGATCTCACATGTGCTCATTGGGCATGTTGTCACAACAAACCTACCTATCTTCTTTGGCCATGTAGGCACAACAAGCCTACCTATCCCATACGCTGTGGACATGTTATCAGCAGAGACCAGTCCCTGGAGAAGGACATTCTGTTTGGTAAAGTGGAGGGGAGTGAAGAGGGGAGGGATATTTAGATGGACTGACATGGCAGCTGTGTGGGTGTACTCAACTCTAAGGAGGGTTGTGAGGATGGCACAGGAGTGGGCAGTGCTGTCATTCCATTGTATAGAAGGTTGCCAGGAGTCGGAACTGACTCTGTGGCACCGAACAACAACATGGCCTTTCGGGGGTTGTAAATGTCTATGGGAGCACGTTGCCAAGTCGTTGCTCCTACAGAGCAACTGGTTCGATCGAACCATTGACCCGTAAGCTAGCAGCTGAGCACTTAACCGTTGTACCACCAAGTCTTCTTGCCCAGACCAAGACTTAATTAATCTTTTAGGTTATGCTGCCAAGGCATTTTGTACATATTTTTAACATCTACAATCAATTGACCTTAAGTAGAAATGATTACTCTTAATAACCTGGGAGGCCTCCTCCAACCAGTTGAAGACTGTAAGAGCCAAAATTAATGTTTTCCAGATAAGTAGAAACTCTGTCTCAAGACTGCAGCATGAAATCCTGCCTGAGCCTCCAGCCAGCCAGCCTGATTTACAGATTGTGCATTTCCTTTCTTCCACCATCACATGAGCCAGGTGTTGCAAGTGAATCCTACATTTATTATATCATTTTATGAGCAATATTTTCATTTCCCTGTGACTATTTCCTTGCAGAGTCCTTGATAGCTGGACCATCCCAGGGGGCTTGAGGAGAGGGTGGGAGAGATCACATCTGGCAAGCAGAAGACAATGCCTTCTGTCAGGTCAAAGCAGAAGAAGTGTCTTCACGATGTTGTCCCAAGAGTCTGTGACTGGGCAGGAGATCAGAGCCTTGCCAGGCAGGGTGTGGGCAGTGGGAACCAGGCCAGCAGCTCAGTGGAAAGCTGGGCCCACAGGGCTCTGTTGTGGGGCTGAAGAGTGTTATTCAAGAGCCAGGATCAAGTAACAGGCTCTGAGACCCAGAGAGGCTCTCCTGTCACAGTCTCTGAGCCAGGAGACTCAGAGTCCCATTGTCCATAGTAGGATGGAGGCTTTGTGGAAAAAAGGCACCCAAAAACCGTATGACTGATTATCCTGGATAGCTCCAATCTGACCTTCTGCTCTCATTTCAAACCTTAAAGTGGAGTCTTCTTTTCCTTTGTTCCCATTCCTTGCTTTCTTCATTATCCACACTCCATGATGGGCCTGAGAAACAATGAGATGATTTGGTTTTAAAGTAACCATGTTTTGCTGGCTCCTTTCCCTACTTGCCACATCCTTGGACCGTGGAGTCTCATGGCTGTGGGAAGACTGGTACAAAGCTGGACCACGATGAGGGATGCTTTGGGCAGATGGGTCCCTTCATTGTCTCTCTAGTGGTGGTTGGGAGAAGAGTGACAATTATTGACATTTCAAATTAAAAGACCACCAAGATGTCTGTTTGGGTGTGTGCACAGCTCTGGGTTCTATGAGGGCTGCAAAAGAAGAAAAAGAAGATGGCAGCATACCTGGCCGTGGGTTCTGGTTGTCGCTGCTTCTGGACCTCCAGTATCAGATTGCCCAATAAGCAGGGTTAGCACATATTCAGTTGCATGGATGTGTAGTGAACACTTCCACAGGGGTCTCACATCAGCCCATCTGTGCATCCCTTGCTGCAGGCCACACATGGGCATTTGGCCCATGGTGTGTGGTGGTGATGGTGAAGCGGGCTTAGCGTGGATATGGAAGGCTGCACCTACTGTGCTCTTGGGTGGGGGAGGAGGGTGTGAGCATGCTGTGTGCTGTCCTGACCTCACTCCAGGCACCACTAACCTCTATCTCCACAATCAGGTCTGCAGAAGCAGTGAATTATTCAATGGGACTCTTCTATCCAAAGTCTCTAACTCCCATCAAAGAACCTTTATCTGCATGGGTCTGGTGACAAGGTGGGGGAAGATACTGGTAGGATTCACCTGTTAAAACGTGGGACTCGGACTCTGACATGGCACCATGCTGTGTATCCAGTGAACCTTCTGAGAAGCAGGAGGCAAGGATCACTGTGCCAGTAAGAGTCAGGAGTAGAACAAGTCTTGAGATTCCTGTACAGAGAACCACCTGCATCCAGAAGAGAGCTACAACATCAAAGGAGCAGGAGCAGAACCAGGAGCCCGAGCATGGAGCAAGGTGGTGAAATTCCCTAACCACAGAGCACCTACAGTGTTTGATGCAGGAGGTTGGGCAATTCATTGGGGAGGTTGGACTTGCCAATCCATGGAAGGGGAGCTAAATTCCTGTGTTAGTCTGGGTTGACTAGAAAAACAAATCCTAAGACACTGATACATGTATAAGAAAGAGCTTTAGAAATTTCTGGGGTGAGGCCCAGGTAGAATGGCAGGGGTCAGACCAAATTCAGGACTACATATGGTAGCCAACTGAGGAGGGGAGGGGGAAATGGTACTGTAGAATGGGGGAGAGGATGGGGCACTAAGGGGAGCGTATTATTGATATCTCCGCAGGGAAAGAAGAACCAAAAAAAGAGAGAAAGAACTTTATATAAAGAGTAATTATATATTAAGAAAACATTCCAGCCCAGTCCAGATCAAGTACAGAAGTCTGATAGTAGCCCATATGTCTGATACCAGACTATAAAGTCCTCTTCAGACTCACACAGCACATTCAATGTTGCCGAATGCAAGATCACAGACCAGTGGGTGGGAAGTCTCAAAACCAAACTTTAAGCCTTCTGACCTGGAGTTGATTCGAACCTTTACCAACCCTGTATAGTGTTGCTGAGGCTGAAAGTCAGTGTCTCTCCACCTTCCTAATGCCTTGATCCTTTAATACAGGTCCTCATGTTGTGGTGGCGCCACCCCCACCACCACAAATTTATTTTTGTTGGTACTTCATAACTGTAATTTTGCTATTGCTATGAGTCAGTTGATCCCTGTGAAAGGGTCATTTGATTCCCAAAGGGGTCGCAACCCACAAGTTGAGAGCCACTGCTAGTGTAAACCTTTGTGGAACAGCCAGCCTCATGTTTCTCTCAAAAACAGCAGCTGGTAGATTTGAACTACCTACCCTGCAGTTAGTAGCCCCATGCCTAACCAAAGGAGCCATGAGGGCTCCCTAATTGTCACCTACCCTTTGTGAACTCTCTGGGCTTCTCCAGCATAAGTGGGCTACTCTCCCAGCATGCCCTCTGTCTGAGGTGTTTGACAAAGCAGTAAACCTATGCCTCTGCCCCCAAGAGTCCTGACCCAGGAACACGGCGGAGCTGGCCTTTGTGACAGTATGAGCTGTGTCCGTCCCTTCTTAGGCTCACATGTGCCATGTGTGCCCTTGTCTGTCTGGTGCCCCATGCCACTGGGTTGCTGTCAAGTGGATTCTGTTCCACACTTTCTTTTGTTGTACTCTTTACAGAAGGGGGGGGTCCTGGGTAAGGGGCTCCATTTGAAGGTGATTACCCAACGAATTGTAAGTTTAAACCTACCAACTGTTCCTTGGGAGAAAGAGGAGATGATCTGTTCCCATAAATATTTATAGCCTTGGAAATCCTAGGCAGCAGTTCTACTCTGTCCTTCAGGTGTGCTCTGAATGGGAATTGATGCCGGGTGGGGTGGGGGTTGGTTGGTTTTGACTGTTTTGAAATCTTTATAGAGATAGATCACCAGATGTAAATTTCTTGTGCACCTCAGGAATCTCACACACAAATCAAACCGAACAAAGAAAATACAAAAACCCTCCCTCACTGCTATCAGGCAGCCACCCCACAGGCCAGGCTACGACTGACCTTGTCAGTTTCCAAGAATGCAGATCCTCATGGGAGGAGAAAGCCTCATCGGAGTGGCTGCTGACCAGGAGTGAATACCTCACGCGGAACCTTGTCAGGGCTCCTTGGACACAGAGAGAGATGCTCAATAAGTGCTTGTTGGAGAGAAAATGTACTGCCGTCTTAATGCTGCCTGACGTCTTTCCCATTGACCTCACAGCAGCTCAGGGACGTGGCAGGGGCGGCATTACCAAGTCTACTCTCAGAGGCCTGGAGAGAGGAATGAGCATCCAAGTTACCAGGAGTGGCCCAGACAGCTTAGGACATGCCAGACCAGGACACATCACACTAAGGTGACCTTTCCTATGACTATCTCCACCATCTCCTGTTTTGGTGGCTTGTTTTGGGCATCATGGACCCACTTGCCATGGTACGAGATGAGAGCTCAGTTTCAGGGAGCTGGGCCTTTGAGCGGTGGCCAGAGCTTGGTCCACTGGTCCCTGGCCTGCAGTCCTCAGAACAAAGCCTCTGGATGTGGTCATTTAGATTACTTTGTTAAATCATTCTGATGAATCAGGCAATCTGCACAGCAGACCCCCTCCTGGCCCTCCCCAGCGCCTGAGGGGCCGGGCTGTGGGGCTATTACTTGGTAATTAAGAAGAAAACAAGCAGAAAGAAGTGTGCCTGTTTTTGAACTACATCAAAAGGACCCTGGCTTCCAAATGGCCACGTGGCGTTCTCTCGCAGACACAGGCTGTCTCTGTTTCTGGCTCTGGCCGGTCGTGCTGAGGCAGCGTCATCAGCTGGATCAGGAGAAGCTGCTCTTGGTTCTTGTGATCAGGACCCCCAGGGAGCTCTCAGAGAATAGTGATTCATAATTGCACATTCCGTCTCCATTTACAATTTGCACTTCATCCATTATTCATTTCTCCCTCGCAGTTCTCTGGCTAGGCTGTCAGGATACTTCTAGGAGCAAGAGTGGATTGCTTTTTTCCCCCTTTCCCATCTCAGGAAACTGTGGCTCTTTCCGCAATCCCTGGTGTAAAAGTTATAAGGTTGAGATCAAATAGGGCCCGTGATGGAGATGACGGAGCTAATCCCAATGCCAAGTGTCACCTGGGGCAGAGCTAGCGCACCTGACTTGTAGGCCTCCTCACCACATGACATTGGGTCAGGCCCTCTGGCCATTATTTTTTCTATCAGGGACTCAGTGAGATTGATGGCCTTCTGGGTCATGCCAACTTACTTAAATGAACTTATATGAAGATGTAGGAGCTCTGGAGGTGGAGTGGGTGACATGTTGGGCAGCTAATTGGTCCCAAGCTCTGCAATTTGAAACCATCAACTGATTGTTGGGACAAAGACGAGGCTGTCTGCGCCTGCCAAGATTTACAGTTCTGGAAACCGACAGGAGCAGTTCTGCTCTGCCCTATCCTGGAGTCAGGAGTTGGAATCCAGTCAAGGACAGCGAGTTTTAAATCCATGAGTTTTCTATGAAGCTGTGGTCTTCCTGAGTGGTGTGAATGCTGAATGTGTTGGGAAGTCTGAGTCCACCCAGAGACACCTCAGAAGAAAGGCTTGGCAATCTATTTTGAAAACACAGTCACTGAAAATGCTAGAGAGCTCTACTATGACATGCATGGAGTCCCTGTTGGTCAGAATAGATAGGTTGCTATTACTTTTAACAACAACAACAACAACAACAACACAACAAAAACTCTCTACTATCAAATTAATCCAATCCCCATTGAGGGGTTCCAAGACTGTCAATCTTTATGGGAGGAGACAGCTTCATCCTTCTCTCCAAAGCAACTGAGTTTGAACCAATGAACTTTCAGTTAACAGTTCAATGCTTAATGGGATAGCACCACTGGGACAGTACATACATTGGAATGGAGCCCGCTGGGTGCTGCACCACTCCCACCCCATCATTCCTATGTTTGAGCTCATTGTTGTAACCACTGTAACAGTCCATAGCATCAAGAGCTTTCTCCTTTTGGCTGATCCTCTACTGCACCAAGCATGATGTCTGTGTTGTCTTGATTAATATTCTTACTTGGCCCAATATCAATGGCACTGGCTACACAGAACTCACAGACAAAACACATGATTCAAGGACTTATTAAAGATGTTAAGAGGTCATACTGCCAGTGGAAAATGCTCAAGGTAGTTGTTTAATAGGACATGAGACAAAGTGTTTTTAGGGCAACTAGTAAGTGCCCAAAGGGGCATACCACTTCACAGGGGGGCTCTTTCAGAAGGCATTCAGTTCAGTTCTATGGCTCAGCAAACCGGGTCCCTGAATTAAGTGCCCAGACGCACCACACTTCAGAAAGTCTCAGCCCAAAGACACTCAGATCCACTTATGTAAGTCAGCAAGCAACCCCACTTCCCTAATTAAGTTCCCAGAGGCACCACACTCTGCAAGCCAGCGACAAGCTGGCTTGTTCTATGGGCTGGGAATGCCACCATTTTGTTCCATGCTCTGCTTCCTGATTCTGCTGTTGTTCCTCTGATGTTATAGCTATCATCTGGATCCAGGAGGTTCACTGCACAGGGACCTTAGGTCCAGAGGCTATGCTCCGTTCCTGGCTAGGACTGGTAATAAATACCTCCATCTGCTTCTAAGAGGGCTCACTTTATATACAGCAGGATGGCACTCCAGAGAAGCCATCTTTTACCATTACTCACAGTTCAATCACTTCAGAAATTCCCCCCACCACACACACCTTTTGTTGTTGCTGTTGTATAATTCCATTTATATAAAGAGCCCAGAACAGGTAAATCCATTGAAAGTTAACATATATTTGATCATTTCCAAGGACTATTGTTAGAGGGAAAAATAGGTAGAAATTGCATAATGGTCATATAATTTTCTTTCAAGAGAATATTGAGAACTAGATAGAGGTAGCAGTTATACATTAGCATATTGTGAATATACTAAATGCCACTCCATTGTAATATAGTTATATTGTTGTTGTGTCAATTTCATCTAACTTTTTAAAAGTATAGCAATGGGTTTGGTTTCTGTCTCCTGAACAAATCCTGACAGAGACATGGACCAGTATGCCATAGACAGCAGCCTTAGAGATTGCTTGAGCAACCTGAACCACCTTGCCTCTCCCTATATGCTTTTTGTTTGCTTATTTATTGCTTGTTTATTTCTTATCAATCCTTTTACTGGGGACTCTCACAACTCTTTTTTTTAAATCATTTTAATAGGGGCTCATACAACTCTCATCACAATCTGTACATACATTCATTGCATGCAAAGCACATTTGTATATTTGTTGCCATCATCATCCTTCTCAAAACATTTTCTTTCCACTTAAGCTCTTGGTATTAGCTCTTTCTTTTTCTATTCCCTCCCTGCTCCTCTCTCCCTCATGGGTGCTTGATAATTTATAAATTATTATTATTATGTCATATTGTACACTGTCTGATGTCTCCCTTCACTCACTTCTCTGTTGTCTATATCCCAGGGAGGAGGTTCTATGTATATCCTTTTAACCAGTTCCCCCTTTCTACTCCACCTACATACAACCCTCCCAGTATTGCACCTCTCACCACTGGTCCTAAAGGAATCATCTGTCCTGGATTCCCCATGTTTCTGGTTCCTATCTGTATCAGTGCCCATCCTCTGGTCTAACTGGATTTGTAAGGTAGAATTCAGATCATGATAGTGGGAGGGAGGAAGCATTTAAGAACTAGAGAAAAGTTGCATATTTCATTGTTGCTACACGGTACCCTGAATGGCTTGTCTCCTCCCCACAACCCTCCTGTAAGGGAATGTCGCTTCACCTGCAGATGGACTTTGGGTCCCCAATCTGTACTCCCCCTTATTTACAATGATATAATTTTTAGCTCTTTGATGCCTGATACCTGATCCCTTCAATGCCTCGCTGATGTGTTTCTTTCATCTGGGCTTTGTTGCTTCTCAGCTAGATGGCTGCTTGTTTATCGTGAAGCCTTTAAAACTCCAAATGCTATATCATTTGATAGCTGGTCACCATCAGCTTTCTTAACCACATTTGCTTCTGCACACTTTGTCTTCAGTGATCATATCAGGAAGGTGGGCACACAAAGATGCAATTTTTGTTCTTTGACGACTGCTAAATGATTCCATTGACCCCTCGTGGTCACACTGGCTGGTGTGCTTCTTCTATGTGGACTTTTTTGCTTCTGAGCTAGATGGTCACTTGTTTACTTTCAAGTCTTTAAGACCCCAGATGCTCTATCTTTGATAGCCCAGCACCATCAGCTTTCTTCATTACATTTCCTTGTGCACACATTTGTCTTCAGTGATTGTGTCGGGAAGGTGAGCATCAGGAATGCCAATTTAATAGAACAAAATGTTCTTGCATTGAGGAAGTATTGAATGGAGGCCCAATATCCATCTGGTGCCTTAATGCTAATTTTATAAGTATATGCACATAGGTCTATTTCCCCATAATCATATATAAATATATTCATCTATTTTTATACCTGTATTTAGACCTCTGTAGATGCCCTTTGCCTCCCTGTTCCCTCCTCTATTTCTTCTACTTTTTTCTTATCCCACTATCATGTACATCCCCCATTCAAATTTCAGTAATTTCTCTCTGTTACATTACACCTGATAAATTCGTATCAGGTCTGTACACCCACCCTGCCACTGATCTTGGATCACTTGTTGTTCCCTTATCCCTGGGATGAAGAACTCCACCTCCTTTCCCCCACCTCTCTATCTACCATGTCCTTCTGGAACCATGAGTCCCATTGTTTTCTCCTCCAAACTGTTCATCCAGCCTATCTTATCTAGATAGCCCTTCAGAGACAACAATATGTACAGCCTGTTTGTTGACCTCCAGGAGTATCATCTGGTTGAATCTGATGGGGTGCCACCTCCTGGCTCCAAAGTATATCCTTGGCATTCCCTCCGGAGCTCCATGCTCTGTCCCTCCTTGTCTCAGTGTGGTGGAGTATACTGGGTGCACTTCCTACCCTGTTTCTCCAGTGTTGTCTCCATAGGGCCTTGGGACAGCAAGGGAGACTATGTTTCATAGTGGGGCCGGCCCTATGGTCCTCTCTGTGCAATGGTTGTTCTGAGTGGGGGGATCGTCTTCGAGGTTCAGTGGGCCAAGTTGTGCTGCACTCTCTCTTCCTCCCCCTTCATTTGCATTCATGTGCTCTGGTCAGACTTTTCCCTGTCCTCGAGGTGCAGCCTTCTTGATGACCTCTGTGGCAGTCATGTGCTTATGTTAATTTTATGATTGAAATGTAGGGGTGGAGTCTGGCCTGTTAATCTGGAGATAGCCATTGAGTAGCCGATGAGGCCTCTGTGTGGGCATGGCTTTCTCCTGAGACTCCAGGGAAATCTCGTGATATTTCCCTCATGAAGATGAGAAGCTATCTCCCCCAGCTGTTGGGAGTTAGTTTCAGAGATGATTAACCACAGGCAACACAGAATAGCAGTGTATGGGAGGCTGGAGTAGTGGGTGGAGAGACCACATGGCTTTGCCCTGATGGAGCCGGACCTCTGAGGCTGGGGCAGTCACATGGAGGCCTCTGTCAGCAATGAGTTGCTTCTGCCACCACGGGATGCTGTTGATGGACCCGGAGTCCTGGAAGCGGGGAGCCGTGGGGAGACCCATGTTGGTGCCAGGACTCTGTACCCACTGACCTGTGACTTCATGAGTCAGAAGAGACTTTATGGATTGATTTCGGACATATGGGTTAATATTGGACTTGTGACTTTGAGCAGGACTGGGCTGAGATGTTTTCTCAATGTCCTGTTCCTCTTGAATATAAACCCATTCCTTATATCAATATGTGAGTCTTTGAAATTTGTTCCTGTAGTCTACCCAGACTAACACAACCTCCAAAGCAAACTCCCCTGGGGGGAGGGGTGGCTCTCCACTGTAATTTGGATTGGGGCTGGGCCATCAGACCACTCCACTGGCTCCCCGCCTTTTTATCACACCCTGGCAGGAAAAGGGTTGGTGAGAATTAGAGAGTTTTCCTACAAGAGTAACATTAAATAATTCACTGTCCCTACAATGTCCTATCCAGAAACTGGTTCCTCCCAATAGGATGTACAAAGTAGGTGAGAATGATTTCACTATCCTTATTTCCAAGGAGCATTCTGGCTGTAATTCTTTCAAGAAAATATACTCATTCATCTAGAAACCCATGGTATATTCAATATTCTTCACTAACACCACAATTTAAAGGGATCGATTCTTATTAATTTTTCTTACTGGTTCAGCTTTCACACTCATATGAAGCCATTGAGTGGCTAGGGTCAGACACATCTTAGTCCTCAAAGGAACATCTTTGCTTTGCAACGCTTTAAAGATGACTTTTACACTATTGATAGAATTACCTTATGTCCCTAAGCAAATGTGGTGAAAACTGATGGTGCCAAGCTATTAAATAATATAGTGTCTGGAGTCTTAAAGGCTTGAAGTTATATAAGCAGCCATCTAGTAAGGAAGCAACAAAGCTCACATAGAAGAAGCACACCAGCCTGTGTGATCATGAGGTGCCAACGGGAACAGATATCAGAAGTTCAAAAACACGCAATCAAATTGATGGAAAGGAGTGTGGACAAAGTGGAGATTCAAAATTGGACAGTCCCTCCTGCAGAGGCCACACAGAAGGGGTGATAAATCTAGATAGCGGTATAGCGTTGATGAAACACATAACTAACCTCTAGTTCTTTAATATTTCCTTCTCTCACTGTTATGGTCTTTGTTTTTACCTCATTACTCTTGTTATAACTGCATATGTTCATTTGTGTAACTAAAAGTGCTTGATACATGCAAGCCAAAATAGATAACCCTACAGAAATAGTAATGGAAGTAATGATTCCCTGATGGTATGGGGAGAGAGGTGGGGCGATCTGATAGCAATGATGACTATATAACCTCACTTGAGGGGAACAAATAACAGAATTGCAGGTAAGTGTATATGCGGGCTGGTGTAAGATATGACAAATAATAATAATAATATATAACATAACAAAAAGGTTCATTGGGAGTGGAGGGAGAGATAAATAGGAGCTGATATCAAAGAGTTTAAGAAGAAAGAAAATGTTCTCTAAAATAAAATGATAAAAATGTCTCTAAGCTGAACTAGAGCCATATATAAACCATAGATATATGAATGGATTTGGAGCTTGCACATAATTCTACCCCCAATCTAAGAACAATTAGTTCTTAATGCCATATCTCTGCTTGATGCTCACCCTTATGAAGAGTTCACTGAAGGTACAAGTGCTACAGCAAAGTGTCAAAGAAAGGAGATAGTACCTGGCTACTGAGAATAGTGTCTAGGGACTTAGAGACTTGTTTTCAAAGCAGTAACCGTCTATGTGAGGCATCAACTAAATCCCCATGGAAGAAGCACACCAGCTTGTGTGATCCAAGGATTATAACCAACGTAGTCCAAATTCAAAGAAGGAAGTGGGATCAGAACTCAAACTGTGATTGCAGAAGGTTATAGATGGCAATGGATGTACAAAATCCATTTGCAGGGTGCACACATAGCTTAAGTAAGCCATAGTCAAGGGATGTGTATAACCAGCCTTTTTATCACACAGAGAGCATTGTAAATGTGGTTGTGGTAGATAGAGTTAGGTTAAAATACAATATTTTATCATTTGATCTCCTTTCTAGCCTATTTAGAAATTGTTTCAGTTAAACAAAAAGTGAAGGGGAAATACATATAGATTAGGAATCCAGTGAATCTCCTCTGACTGGCGATCAGGGATGTCAATAGCATTGCTTTCATACAGAAAACATTGGAAAGTGGATTAATACAGATGCAGTTAGGTTAAAATTTAACACATTTGTTGGAGCGACAGCAATCTAGCTGAGAGGAATCACTAAGAGGCAGAGGAAGGGTGAGGATGATGGTGGGGCAGGAGGTTGGTAAAAGGAAACAGAGGAAAGATCTAGGAAGCAAAGCTATAGATAGAGGCATAAATAACTTCAGTCTTTTCTCTGTTTATCCTGATGTTGCTTATTGGTCCACTTCTGAGGATTTGAATATCATTTTGCATAGCTTTAATTCATATTGAGAAATGTCTTTGGTCTTCAAGTCCTGTTTGTTTACTGCAAGCAAGATGGTATTATCTACACAATGCAGCTTGTGAATGCGGCTGCTCCAATCTTGATGCTGTGCTCTTCAGATAGTCCAGCTTCTTGGATTACATACATCCAGATTTCAGCATACAGACTGAACAAATGTGAAAGGCTATAACCCTGATACACATATTTTCTTGTCAACCCACCCAGCACTCCCTTGTTCTATTCAAACAAGTCTGAGCACAGCGAAATATGCTGGGATTCCTATTATTTGCAATATCATGCATAATTTTTAAATAATTCACATAGTAAAATATCTTTTCCAATCGATACAGCAAGGTAAACTTCTGTCTAGTATTATTTGCTTTCAGCCAATATCCATCTGAAATGATATCTCTCATTTTATGTCCTCCTGTGAATCCAGCTTCAATTTTTGGCAGTTGCCTGACAATGTCCTGCTAAAATAATTTTTTAATTATCATCTAAATTTCAGCTGTGTGATACTAATAATTTTTTGAATGGCAAAAATATGGATTTATCCCTGTGTGTTAACCAGGGACCTGTCCTCTAAATTTCCTGACATGGTCAGTGAGTGCTTCCTGTGCGGCCTCAGCTTGCTGCAACATTTCAGTTGGTATTCAGTCAGTCCCTGGAGTCTCTTTTTTCACCAATACTTCTAGTCTGGTATGGACATCTCTCCTCAGTATGATTGGTTGTTGATCACACGTCACCTTCTGAAATGGTTGAACACCAATCAATTCTGTTGGGTACAGTGATTCTGTACCAAATTCCTTCTGTCTTCTTTTGATGCTTTCTGTATCCTTCAATAATTTGCCTGTAATATTCTTCAGTATTACAGCTGGAAGCTTGAAAAATGTTTTCAAGTTAAGTTCCTTAACCTTGAGAAACACTGAATGTGTTCTCTTTGGGCGTTCCAACTCCAGAGTTTTGTATGTTTCCTTAGAGTACATTTCTTTGTCTCCTTCAACTGCCCTTTCAGATCTTCTGGTCAGCTCTTTTACTTCATCCTGGCTTCCATTCACTTATGCTATTCTGTATTCAAGGATAAGTTTCAGAGTTTTTTCAAACATCCATTTTTATCTATTCTTTCTTTTCTGTTATTTTAGACAAATGTGTGCTTTCTTCATGTCCAATGAGTAACCTCTTCCCCCACCCCCACCACACACACACATCCCCAAATGGAAAAAAAGCTCCACAAGGTAGAGTTTTCGTTGTACACATTTTTCTGGCTAGGTGAGCATTAAGCAGCTCACTCTGAGTTAGTCTGCCCAGTGGGACAGTGGATTTTTCCTTAAAAACAATTTCCTTGGAACCTTGTGTGTGTGTGTGTGTGTGTGTGTGTGTGTGTGTGATAGCTGGTTTAAAAGAACAGCATGTGGCTGTGAAATTTATTTACCTGCTCAGGAAAAATGTGGCAGAAACTGTTGTGATGTTGAACAGTGCTTAAAGGACAGCTATGGGAAAAACTCAAGTGTATGAGGGGGTTTCTTGGCTCTAAAAAGGTGAAATGTTGATTGATAACTAAACACGTTTTAGACATCCATCAACTTCCTGAACAGACAAAAATGTTGACTCATCGTGCATTTGTAGTTGGTTCCAGCAAGTCAGGTTATTAATCAAGTTTTCTGTTTAGAGGTCTGAAAAGATAGCATAACAATGTGTGACAAAAATAGCCTGATTTGTGGCAGACGGGGCACTGGTTTTGCCATGACAATGCACCTGCTCACACAACCACCTCAGTGTGCCAGTTAGGGCAAACTCCCAGCCAAAACCCACAAAAATCCTGCATGCCTCTCTTGCCCCATGTACTTTAATCCCCTGACTTTGATTCATGCGACTTCTTTTGGTTTCTGCAAATGTAGAGGACTTGAAGGGACAGCGATTTGATGATGTCGAAGAGGTAAAGAAAATAAATGAGGGAAGTGCTGCTAGCCATGCAAACAAACGAGTTGAAGAATGCAACTGCAGATTTGACCAATGTATCAAATATAATGGAGGGAACTTTAAAGGTTGTTTCAAAAAAAAATTTAAGTACATAGCTTCGGAAAATATTCCACAGATTTGGGGGGATGGTGGGCAAGTATCCCCTCATATGATGTTCTTGAAATCTTCCCACAGCCTGTCTGGCTCTTCAGTCATGAATATTTGATCCAAATCTGTTCCTGAGGTGGTCTCTAAGTGCAGTTGTTATTTACTCAAGGTCCTAATTTAGTTTCCTTGGGATGGTTTTAATTTTCTTCAGTTTGCTTTTCTTAAGAACAATGGATGTTGACTAATTCCTCAATCAGCCACTGCTTTTTCTACTTATGATATTGAGCTTCTTCATGGTCTCTTCCCACTGATGTAGTCAATTTGATTCCTGTGTATTTCATCTGGCAAAGCCCCATGTATAGCCACTGTTTATGCTGTTAAAATCTGGTATTCCCAAAGCAAAATTCCAGTTTGTTGTATAGTGGCAACCTGCATGTTCTTGGGCTACTGGAAAAATATGCCAACAATATTGTGAATGCCGACTGAGTTACCCATGGTGGAGCTACTAGATGAAGACAGAGTAGGAAGAAGGGCCTGGCAGTTTCCACCTGAGACTGCCGAGGGGAAAACCTTATGGGTAGCAAGGGAACCCTGTCTGATACAGTGCCGTAAACTTCATCTGTGAGATTGGAAGGCACTCCAAACAAGGCTGGGATGAGCTGCTTCCTCAGAGTAGCATTAACGTTAATGAGGTAAGTGAAGGAAAATTCATTTGCTAATGTGGCACATTTCAAAATGAAAAGAGACAGCTGCAAGCATTCATTAGTAATCAGCACATGGACTCTTCAAAGTATGAATCAAGAAATAATTGGAAGTTGTCATAAATGAAATAGAATGCTTGAAGAGTGGTATCTCAGGCATAATTACATTAAATGGACTGTTAGTGACTGTTTTGAATTGGAAAGTCATATATGGTCTGGTGCTCGAGAAGAACATTGAAAATAACGCGGACTGTTCAAAGAACAAAGCAATCTGTATAGAAGCATGGTCAGAATGCTCTTTGGTGGCAAGGATGATGAGGCGTGTCTTCCATACTTTAGACAGGTTGTCAGGAGAGGCCAGTCCCTGGAGCAGGACCTCGTGTTTGGTAAAGGAGAGGCCAGCAAAGGAGAGAAAGACCCTCAAGGAGATGGGCTGACATCGTAGCTGCAACAAGAGCACAAGCATAGGAGCCATGGTGAGGAGCGTGCAGGACTGGGCTGTGTGTTTTCTGCTTTGCACAGGACGTTATGAGTTGGAGCCAACTCAACAGCACCCAACAACAACAACAACGATGACCCCGAGTGGCTGGTCATCTGGTCGGTGAAGAGTGCTTCCCTTAGAGGTTTGGTCCTAACTTCATTCTGTGGTTTTATTTTTAAGTTAGTGGCTCTTTTGCTTAGGAAATTCTGGAATTTTGAAAGAGTTGGGAGGAATGGTGCGCTGTGCACTGTGATTCCTCTAAGGTTACTGGAGATAGTGGGGTCTTTCCACTTCCTCATTGGTAGCCGAATGGGGATGATCCGGACACAAAGACTTTGTTGTCCCCTTGTTGTCAGTTCCAAGGTGTAGGCCCAAAATACCTACTTTTTCTCAGGTCTTCAGCTGATCCAGAAAATCGCAGCTCCCCAGGCCGCACCCTCATCCTCTGCTCCAGGCCAGATCTGGCACAGATCACTCCCAGTGGTGATGTCCACTGCATCTTCATATGCAAGTGGCCTTGGAAACAAAAAGCAAGCACAGGCTCAAATCAATCATTTGTCCACATTCATCATGGTACAGCTGCTATTGTGAAGTGCCAACTAATCACATAAAATTGACAGTGGTGGACGGAGCCCCGGTGGCATAGTGGTTGAGAGCGGGACTGCGCACTCTGGCTTGGCGGTTCAATTCCAACAGCAGCTCTCCAGGAGCAAGACTGGGCCTCCCACTCCCACCACAGGACCGTGATGCCCCTCCCCCCAAAAAAAATTAACAGTGGTCACCAGCTCAATGGAATGTTCAGCGTCTTTTGCCATCAGTAGACAGAAAGCAAATCACCACATGCCCCTTCCTCATGGGTGAAAATGGGTCCTTGACAGAATACAAGTGGAGAAAAGATTCAGCAGCATTTTAAGGGGAACAGTATTCATAACTATAATCTTTCAAACTGAATCATTTAAAACAAACATGTTTTTTAAAACCATTATGTGTGATGGTATTGCTAGTTGTCATTGAATTGAATCTGACTTATGGCAGCCCCAAGTGCACTCTGCAGAAGTGCTCACAGTGGGCGGGGGGTTGGAGGGTGAGGGGAGTTCAAGCCTGGAAGCAGATTGCCAGGCTGTCTTTAGTGGCACCTCTGAGCATTTACTCCAACCAGACAGACACCTATGACAATGTCAAAGAGGAATATGTAAACTAACAAGGAAACAAAATCAGTGTGACAAGAAATTTCTTTTTTTTTATAAATTATCAAGGGTTCATGAGGGACGGATGGTGGAGGAGGGAGGGGAAGAAATGAAAAGTTGATACCAAGGGCTCAAGTAGAAAGAAAATTTTTAAGAATGATGGTGGCAACAAATGTACAAATGAGCTTAACACAATGGATGGATGGGTTGTGATAAGAGTTGTACAAGCCCCCAATAAAACACATTTTAAAAATCGAGTAAGCAATATAGAACAACTCTATTCATTGCTTTAAATCATCTACTAGGTATTCTTTTACATTTAAATGTAAAAGTATGTTGTCTTGCTTTTTTGTAGATCTTACAGAAGTTGCAAGACATGAGGCTAAGTTGCAAATTTGTGTTACTAAGGTTCCTTCTAGCTCACGCAGATGTGATTTATTCCAAACAAAACATGATTAAATGAGTCTCTGTGATCACTGAGTGGTTTCGGGCAAGTTCTGTCAGTGATGTACCTACCTCAGACTCCTTAGAAGGCCTTCAAAGAGCAGGTATGAGGATCCCAGTGGCTTTGGAGGGATCCGCGGGATCAATTACAGTCAAGGCAGAAAGTTTGCCTCAGAAAGTAGGGTGAACTATTTTTGGGGAGTCTCAAAGGGTAACCTTGATAGCATTTCTTGAAGAACACAGGATGATATTTAAAGAAACTTAAAAATTGCATTGGTTGAGAAAGAGGCCAGGAAAAATTGGCCAGGATTCCACCACCACCCTCTCCCATCACCCATGTGTCTGCTCATCCTTACAGGTTAGCAAGGGCAGTCCTATGAGAATTTCGCTGCGGACACTTTCTCCAGCCACCCTCAATTTCTGATGTCGCAACTCCAAACTTCCTTTGGTTCCCCAAGGCCAAAGAACATTGAACAGAAATATGATTTGAGTCCCCTGAGGAAGCCCAAACTAACATGCTGTAGCTCAACAGGCACAGAGCAGGTCAGGGCAGGGCTAGTGGGAGAAGCGCAGACTTCCTAGGAGTATCGATTAGGTGAAGAATTTGTCAAGGCACAATGGCTTCATATTTTGGTCTTGTGTGAGGGTTTACAGACCAGGTCATCAGTTTCATGTTAGACAATTCCTGCATGTTAGACAATTTTGTGTATGTCATTCATAGCAAGCCCCAGCCATGTAACAACTTGTATCCTATTTCCTCCCCGAGCTTCCTGCTTCCACTCCTTTCTTTCCAACCCCCTCTGAAACCCCTTGAGGGAATGCTGCCCTTTTGCTCTCAAACGGTTGATTGTTGAAAGGTGTGCACATCTCAAAAGTGGTATTGTTGGGCTGAGCCCCGGTGGCGTAGTGTTTGTGCATGGAACTGCGACCCACTGGGATAGAGGTTCACTTCCAGCAGCGACTCCACAGGAGCAAAGACTGGGCCTCCTACTCCCACCACCAGAGGGCAGTGATGCCCCTCCCCCCAAAAAAGTGGTATTGTTCTCCTAATAGGTCAGTCTATTGTTTGGCTGAAAATTGAGTCACATGTGTGGGTTCATTTCAGACCTGATGGGAGAGTAGGGGTTGAGTGGTGTTTCTGATCAGTAAGCATGGTGATTTTGATGATTTCATTAATTTCATTTTTCCATGAGCTCTTTGAAGCCCCTTGGATTCGTTCACTTTCAAAGAGATATAAACTATAGTGTAACTGTGCTTGGATTGCAGGTGGCCGGCAGTGATGTGTATGTGGTAGAGTTGCCCTCTGGTTCTGATTCTGGACAGGCCTCCGGGACAGTCAACACCAGTTTGTTAGTGGAGACTTATGTGCTACCATGATGCAGAACACATCTCAGCAGAGCAAGACAGACTAGAAACACCTGGTGATCTGCTTTAGAAATCAGACCACTAAGAGTCAATGACTCATAAAGGTCTGACCTAGAATTGATCAGGTGTCTGGTGTACAGTTGAGTAGTGTCCACCATACACACAATCAATTATGGGCAGTGTTTTGTTCTGTGTGTGGCATTGCCATGAGTCAGGGGCCACTCCACAGCAGCTAACAATGTATCTCAACAAGATATGTGTTCATAGAATTTCAAATTTGACTCAAGGTATAAAGCAAATCCACTGTTATCAAGTTGATTCTGACTCACGACAACACCAATATGGCAGAATAGAACTCGTTTTTAGGATTTCTGAGATTATAACTCTTTCCAGGAGTAAACAGTCTTCTCTTGAGAAGGAACTATTGGATTTGAAAGGCTAACCTTGTAGTTAGCAAGTTAGCAGCCCAAAGTTGAAGCCACTAGGTGATGAGGCTCCTTATTTAAGGTATGGATCGCAGGGAAAGGAATGATGTCAATGACCTGCTGTGTCGGTGTTCAGTTTGAAGAATGTACTGCTTAATGATTTGTTGTTGCTATTGGAGGCCATCCAATCAAAGAGACATTTTGCGATTCCTAAAACTTATGAGATAAATTATCATAAGGATTATTTCAACGGTGTAAGCATGAACAGAAAAGAAAGTGACAAAGGGTCGTCTAGGGAATGTCTCAGAAGGCTGGTGGCAGTGGTGAGGCAGGGGCAGAAAACACCCACTACCTGGAGGCCTAAGTCCAGGGCTTGCCAAGGCTGTGAACCAAAACAGCAGGGGAGAAGCCGGATCCATCAGCCTCAGTCCTTTTCCCACCCACAAGATTTCTTAAAATACGGCTGCTCAAAGCTGCTTGGGTCAGAGTGAGTTGCTGCACAAACATCTTGTACCGGACTTCCCCGCGGAGGGGGACTAACTCCACTCAAAGGTCAGGCATCAAGGGCGCTATCAATAAATTCTGCACCCGTGACGGAAGTTCTCATTTAACAACCCACAGACTTGTAGTGCACGCTCTAGGGAAGCAGTGGTGGAGGCAAAGGAGGCGAGGCACTGGCCAGAGGTCCAGGAGACAGTGGCATCCGCGCACAGAGTTCCTCTGCTGTGCCCAGACGCACTTTCCCACCCTCCTGCTCAAGAGGTCCCATTGGTGTGCAAGCTGAAAGCATGCGTGGCTGCTCATCAAAAAGTCAAGGGTTCGAGTCCACCTCAAAGCTCCGTGGAAGAAAACGCTGGCAAGCCCCTTCTGGAAAACCAGCTCGATGGAGACCATAGGAATGATGGCTATAACCAATGGGACTGAACTGCTCGCGTAGACATTGTGAAAGGGTGTGTATGCAGTTGTCTATTTTGCCACACAAACTAAACTGTTAAAAAATGCAGCTTTTAAGTGGAAAGAATGAAAACCTTTTGGAGTCCAGTCCTGTCCTGGGAAACATGGAGTGACACAGGGTAATTGCCCAGGGAGCAAGAAGAGGAACTGTCTGTCCTTCTCTATGCTTTCAGAAGGGGGAGCCCTGATGGAGTCCTGGTTACTTGGTTACCCTTTGGGCTGCAGTCCACGGTTTGAAACCATCCTCCACCCCCAAGGAGGAAGATGGGGCTTTCTATTTTGGTGAAGAGTGACAGTCTCAAAGTCGCCAGGGCAGTTCTCCTGCATCCTATCAGTATAGGTCACTGCGAGTCCGCATCCACTCCCTGGCAGGCAGTTGGGTTTGGTTTCGGGGACATTCTGAGACCAGCTCGGTGGGTGTGTACACAAATCCTGGTCCTCCTTTCTTCCCAAAGCTTGTGCAGCTGGGGTGCTTCGCAACATTATTATTTAGGTGTCCTCTGACCTCAGACCCCTTCCAGGCATCCTCAGACCCCCACTCCAAAGGCATTGGGAAGGAGGGAAGTAGCGGGGGTGGGGTGGAGGGGGGGGGGTGGAGGGGGGCAAAGAGGTGCGGAGGCCATCAGAGGTTGCAGGGCTGAATGCCCGGGGAGGGCAGGATGGTTGGTGGCTACCATTCCCTTTTTCTTCCTTTTGCTCCCCTAGAGCAAGTCCCTCCAAGTGGGGACACTTAAGTCAAGCAGCTGACCAATGCTTTCAGCTTGAGAGAATCCAGGAAAGGGAATGTTAATTTTGTTGACAAATTTCAGAGTACTGAAGCCCCAGGTCTTAATTCTTTGAGCAAACTCTCAGGCCTGAGTTTGTATGCTCCTGAGTGGCCCTAATTAGTCTTGTCATGAGCTTCCCTGCCACGGTCTGAAACACG